>JASDQU010216182.1:0-17632 GCA_032191745.1 Picea mariana
ATGCTAGGGGCTTTACGCATGTATTTGATAAATTTAATGATGAAATATGATTGACATTGCTATGATCCCGAGGCCTGATGAGCCCATGGAGGGCGTAGTTTTTGATGTGCAGGACCATACCCATTGGACAGGTACCAGTGGACCGATACACATGGGGATATGATTAGCTCAGACCTCCATGGGGCTGAAGATCCCATCATATGGTTGCTAGGATGGCAGAGACAGGACAGCGTTGTGATGAGCCATTACATGAGAAGAAAGAAGGATGTTCCACCCAAGACACTTTGGCAGAGCCCGGCCTAAGGGGGATCACCCACCGTAGATGGGACGTTTGCTTTGATGGAAATAATGTTACCTGAGAGAGCTGGATGTTGTCTAGAGTGTGTGGCAGGGTGCTGAGGTCATTTGGCCTGTGTGATAGCTTGGAGGAGCCCTAGAAGGGCCAACGTTTGGTTTTTTGGATGTTGTGCTTGCCCAAAAAGGGCCAACGTCTCCCTCAGAAGGGCTTGATGTCCCTCTTTTAGCTCATTTTATGACATTTTTCTGGCAATTAATGTAAAAACAATGTAAAATTGGTAGTCAGCCTTGTTAGTTGTTTTAATGACCTAAAATTTAATTAAAAGGTCATGATTTGGTATAAATAGAGGACGTTGCCTCTCATTTTAAACATAACATATAACACTGTCTTGTGAGAGATCTACTTTTAGTCTTTTGTCTTGGTATTTTTCTCTTGGAAGTGAGGTGCAACTCTTGTGGAGGATTCTTCTTGGCATTTTTATGGTGTTTCTCGCATTGGAAGGTTTACAACTAGGGTTTGATGAGCATTCTTCATGATTTGTAAGTGTATTTTTCATGCAAAACTTCTTGAATGAATGGTTGTAGGTTTAATCTCTTACATTTGCTATTACATTGCTATTATATTGCTTAATCTTGAAACCCTAGGTAGAAATCACACAAGTAGGTCCTTGCTATATGTCCCCATGCTAGAGAAACTTGTTTTAGCCATTGATTAAGGAAGATATAGCCTAGCCGTTGCTACACTAATCATCCTTTTTCTGAGTTAGCATTTGAATACAAGTTGAAGAGAGGAGACGTCCTAGGCCTAGTTGATTCTAAATCTAGGGTTTTAGCCTTCTAGGGTTTGAAAAGCCTTGCTCCTGCAACACTTTTCTCCCTTAGACTTGTGTTTTAAAGCTAGCCGTTTTGCCAAGAATATTTAAAGAAAGAGGAAGGAGCATGAGGCCTTGCTTAAGCAACACCAGAATGAGCCTCCTTCCCTTAGGGTTTTGATTCTAGGGTCTTGCCATTGCAGCACCATAGAACCTAACTCTCTAGTCTTTAGATTTTGATCCTCCTGAGATCTTGCCCTTACTTTTGACTCCATAATACCCTAAGGCACTGGTTTTTCTCTCCAACGTTGAGATTTTTGTGCAAAAACAATCTTTCAAAACTCTCAAATTTGAAACCCTAACTAACCCTAACGTCTTCTAACATAGCAGAAAATGATGATGTCACACCTTTATTAAGCTTTGTTGATAGAAAATACTGTGGCTTGGTCATCCAGTGATAGACATTGATATATTGGTGATTTTCATTGGCTAAATTGCAAAACGTTGACCTTCTTTGTCTATCATACTAACCCTAGAAGAAGTTGACGTCATCTCTAGCATACCTGATGCAGCAACTCCTTGTATATGAGAAATTAATGATATTTAATGCATTGATTAATTTAAGGATTGATTATCTTCATTAGATGCTATATTATTCCAGTGTTTATTGACAAGTAACATTATATGCCATTGTCATTATTGCAAACATTGACTTCGTCAATATTTACTGCTATATATGCTCATATACATTGAAACCTAGATAGTTGTTGATCTATGAAGTACTAACCATTATTGCATGTATTAGTTTCATTGTTGTCTTGTCTCGCAAGCAGGTGCCTTCTCTGTGGTTATTCTTCAATTGACTATCCTCTTGGCGTTAATCTGTGAAAGGGAAACTAGCCTTAATCCTTTGAGCCTTTTCCTTTCAAAACTCCAGATTGCCAGGGACGTCTCCCTTGGGCTTAGCCACCCTAAATAGAAAGGACCTCCCCATTGTGGTGACATTGGGTGGGGTGGGTTCCTGTTTCACCAGTTTGACCCTTATCCTTCAGCTACTTGACCTAAACTACAAACTGAGCGATAACGCACTTAAAATTTCGAACTCTGATACGAATTTAAATCATAAAAAAAAACTTTGCAAATGCATAGATTCATACAGAATAATAATAGAAATACACATGCAACATACACGGGAAAAAACACATAAAAAATGCATAAATATTAATGCAACATACAAATTATCACACAATGGACAATTAAATTTTATTTAAATGAACACTAATTGGGTGCATACCTTCCACGTTCCTCCCATACTTAGACTGCACTACTTATAACTCTCAGCAGTGAGTCACCCCCGAGTTGGGGATAAACTCCACCTGGGTAAAGGATTCCTAACCAGGATAAGGTATCTCATACATCAGAAAAATTAGTCATAGGTACCAACTCAATCTAATATCCTATAGTCCCTCATTCCCCAGATGCATGTCCCACCCCAGGAAGTGTTCCCCTTTTCTTCCCAACAGTCCCTCGGCTAATCCACTTCCTCTCTGGAGCTTCAACAACAAGCTAGAAAGGAAGTATCAGAGCCTTGTAGCTGCATTTTGAAACCTTTGGGAATCAATTCCCAACAATTCTCTCACCTGGAGAGAATGCTCATGGGCCTGACAACCCACCTCTTCAATATCCTACGGGCCCGACAAACCATTTCTTCAATCCATCTCCCAGGTTAACCAGGGTACATGCCTATTCATAGTAGGGTATGAGTGACAATTGAGTGAGTGAGTGAACGATGATAAAATGATATGAAAGTGAACTAAGTCCAAACTATATGTATGCATTTTCCCAATTTGACACTTGTCTTGCCGAGAACTACTTTGGACCCACTTGTCCCCATCCTTAGAACTTAGGCTCAAATAAATATCCACACTTTATACTTTAAGGAATATTAATATAATATTCATTTGGGTTTAGTCCCCCTTAACTTAGCCCATTATCCTCAACTTTTTATTTCCCCTTTCCCTAACTAGTGAAGTTTATCCCCCCATACACATTTACATGGTCGGTCCGCCGCAGTGATGTTTTTTCATTAATATTTGCATTTTATTACATTTACTATTACAATACATGTGTACTGGCCTTTTTGCATCTAGGATCACCATCCTAAAAAACACAAACATATATACAAAGGATCTATAGCCTCAAGATCGTCCACTTAAGCCGATGTGTGCACTCTTATTTTAATGCACCATCCTTGCACACTTACACAGTTGTGTGTTATACTATGGAATGTACACACAAAACTGAGTCCAAGGCTTGATACAAATAACTCACCATATTATATACATATGTACATTTGTATTTACATTTACAGTTGGGGTTCGGCCTAGGGGTGTTACATTCCCATCCCCCTTATTTATGCATTGTGCTCAGTGCAATATATACATATATACAATCAAAACTTCAAAACTCTTCAAAACGATGTGGGTACGTTGCCCGTATAAAATCCTCATGTTCCCAAGTTGTAACCTTAGGACCATACCAATTTCATTGGACCTTTATTATCCATATGGTTCAATTTCATAGTTGTTTGATATTCTGGTCCAATATGAACACAAGATGCACTTAAAATTCACCTTCTTGCTCCACCTCAATCACATTCCAATCAATGACATGATTAACATAAAGTAGATACTTTTTAAGCAATTGTACATGGAATACATTATGAATACACATTGATGCAGGCAAGGAAAACATGTATGCTACAAGTCCAATCCTTTCCAGGATTTCAAACAATCCACAATAACGAGCTACCAACTTGGAACAATTTCCCAACTTCAGGGAACTTCTCTTGGTCTTTACTTTTAAGAACACATGGTCACCCACTTTAAATTCTTTATGAGTTCTTCCTTTATCAACATAATTTGTTTGTCTGTCTTGGGCAACCTTCAAATTATGTTTAATTTCATCATTTTCTCTTCCATTTCTTTGAGTAATTCTAGCCCAACTACTACTCTATCTGCTGGGTTGTCTCAACTTACCGGTGTGTTGTACTTCCTGCCATAAAGTGCCTCAAATGGGATCATCTTTAAAGATGCTTGGCACCCATTTTTATAAGCAAAATCGACCAAATGAAAATAATCCTCTCATTTGGATGGTTTATCATCACATACATTCTTAGCATGTCTTCTATCACCTGATTCACCCTTTCTTTTTTCCCATATGACTCTGGATGATAAGCTATTCTAAAATACAGATTTGTTCCAAATCCCTTAAATAATCATTTCCAAAAATTTGATGTAAATTTTGTATCTTTGTCAGACACAATTTTCTTAGGTATTCCATGTAAACGAGTTATTTATCTCATATAAATATCAGCTATGTTAGCTACATTGTCAGTGAGTTTTACTGGAATAAAATGGGAAGCTTTGGTAAGCTTATCCACCACCACCATGATAGAATCATGTTGCTTGCTAGTTCTAGGTAGTTTAGTGATAAAATCCATTGTTACAACTTCTCATTTACACTCAGGAATGGGAACTGGTTGTAGAAAACCAGTTGGGTTTTTATGCTCATCCTTGACCTTTTGACATTCCAAACCCCTGGAAATAAAATCAACAACTTCTTTCTTCATTCCTAGCCAATAATATTGGCTCTTGACAGCTGCAATAGTTTTTTGGTAACCTGGGTGCCCAACATAAGGCACATTATGCATTTATTTTAAAATCATATTTTTTATTCCTGAGAATTTAGCACATAAATTGTGCCCTTGTATATGATAATCTCATCCTTTTCCAACTTATATTCTTCGCGTTTTTTCTACAAAATACTTTGCTGTAATTATGTCCTTATTTCCATGTACTGTAAATCTGATTTTGTAGCCTCTAATATTCTATCTTTCAAATCTGATTGGTATATGCTAATGGTTGTAGCATGCATCTTAGGCACCCTTCTGCTGAGTGCATCAACCAACTTTTTCTCTTTCCCCTTGATATGATTTATATCAAATTCATATTCATTGAGGAATTATAACCACCTTCTTTTCCTGGCATTTAGAGTTGGTTGTCCAAATAAATATTTCGGACCACTATGGTTTCCCATGAGGTAGTGCCTCCACATCTTCGAGGCATTCACTATGGAATCATATTCTAAGTTATAATTAACATAGTACCTCTCATGCTCTTTTAATTTTCTTGATTCATAGCACACCACATACCCATTCTAACTAAGGACTCCACCAAGTCCTTCTTTGCATGCATAAGTGCATACAATGAATTCTTCATTTGGATCAACAATCCTTAGTATTGGAGCATTGTTTAATAAATGCTTCAAGTGTTGGAAACTTATTTCACAATCCTGTGTCCACTCAAACTTCACACCCTTCTTTTGCAAGGAAGTGATTGAGAGTGCAATATTTGATAATCCTTCAATAAATCTCATATAGTAACCTGCAAGGCCCGTGAATGATCTCACCTTCGAGACATTCCTTGGTGTTGTCAATCCTTCAATGGCCCTTTTCTTTTCTGGATCTACTGTTATCCCTTCCTCTGGAATGATATGGATAACGAATTTTCTTCTAGTAGAATGAGCACTTGCTCAATTTAGCATGCAAATAATGCTCCTTCAATACTTGTAAAACCATCCTCAAGTGATGCTCATGCTCTTCTTCAGAATTACAATATATAACAGTTTCATCCAAGAAGACAATGACAAACTTGTCTAAGTAATCCCTAAAAATACCATTCATTAAACACATGAAGACAACTAGTGAATTTGAGAACCCAAATGGCACCACTATGAACTCATAGTGGCCATACCTTGTGTTGAAGGAAGTCTTGTTGATGTCTTCTACTTTAATTCTTACATGATGATAGCCCAACTTGAGATCAATCTTCGAGAATATTTTTACATCTTTCAGCTGATCAAAGAGGTCATATATCCTTGGAAAAGGATACTTGTTCTTCACAGTTACCTTGTTCAACTGCCTAAAGTCAATGAAAAGTCTCAATGTTCCATCCTTTTTCTTCACAAATAATATTTGGGAACCCCGAGGTGACACACTTGGGCGTATATACCCCTTCTTCAGAAGGTCTTCAAGTTGCATTTGTAATTCCTTAAGTTCTAGTGTACTCATCCTATAAGGGGTCTTGGATACAGAGGTTTCTCTGGACATCAGATTGATGGAGAAATCAATATCTCTCTTGGGTGGTAATCCTGGTATTTCTTTAAACACACAATCAAACTCCATTAGGATTTCATAATATTCAATATTTGGCACCTTATCTTTAGTTGTCTCTTCCATATGTGTTGCAAATATTTGACTCCATTTCCTGTAACTTTTCTTTAGCTGCAAGGATGAAACTTCTCTGACGGTCACTGCCATGAGAATTCTTTGTATTGTCCTTACGTTCCCTTCCTCATCCAAGCAAGTAAATTCCTTATTATAACAGTCTAGGAAAACATGATGTTGGTCCAACCAATCCATACCAATTAGGCAGTCACAGGAGCCTAAAGGTATGATGTTCAAATCTACCCTGGTGCTCAGTCCATTCATGTGCATTGGACATGCCCTAACCATATCATTAATTTTTCTTTTAGCTTCTGTAGCCAACTGCACCAACCAAGATTTTCCAAGATTTCAACTTGGGAAATGAAATCTTCCCACCATCTTAGGATCTAGATAACTATGACTAGCTCCTAAATCAATTAAAATAGCAATGGTTTGGTTGTTTATCTTACCTTCCACTTTAATCATATTGATTGAAACTCATTTTTCTTGTTGTCCAGGGATGCATAGATCTTAGGTACATTTCTTCACATGTCCTCGACTGTATCAACTTGCTATACATTGTGAAAAATCCTCACTCTTTCACCTCTATGAGGGAAATATCTTTACATATGATCTCCCCCAAAACCCAAGCATTGAATAGGTGGTTGCCTTGGTCTTTTCCCCAATGTCTCAATTATTCTGGGTTCTTTAGAAGTTGTCTATCCTTGAGAGTTATTTATGAAGAATGGTGGTTTAGTTCCCTTCTTCTTTTGTTCCATATTTCTTTTCTTCTTGTCTTCCCAAGCTTTTTGGTAAGTTTATCTTCCTCTATGTTGATCATAAAGGCACTTAGCCCTTCTTATAGTTTCCTCCAATGTTTTAGGATCAACATATTGTATCTTGTCACTGATAAATGATGGCAGCCCTCTCAAATACTTTTGAATATTAACTTGTTCATCCTTGATGAAGGAAACATATTTCAACAACTCTAAAAACCTCCTTTCATACTCATCTATGGTCATACTCCCAAGCTTGAGTTCAAAGAATTCCTTTATTTTATTATCATAGCATCTCTTAGTCAAGTATTTCTTTTGAAAATACCTCTTGAATTCCCTCCTAGTAACCTTGTTCTCATCAATGTGTTGCACCTGCACAAATTGGTCCCACCACATTGATGTTTTTCTTTTGAGTCGATAGATGGAAATTCTTCCTTCTGCTTGTGAGGATCAATTATGTAACTGGAAGTACTTTCTCATGCCCGATATCCAGGTCTCTGCATCCTCGTCCTTCTTGTGCTCATCATCAAATGTGGGTGGTTTGATTTTATTCATTTCTCCCTGTAGCTCATCCACCTCAGACCTTCTCTTATACTTCTTGACATGAGATGGATTTGAACTACTGTGTGCCCTCTTAGTTGAATGCCTTGGGGAGTGATGGTGATGCATGCTAAGACTTCTTGTTCTTCTTGTCTCATCGTGAGATCTGTGACTCCTTGACTTGCTTGAATTATTCTCCTTATCCATCTTCTTATCTATTCTGTCTAATCTCTGCATTACCTTGATGGTGAATCCCTCCTGTTGCTCCTTGGCTTTCATAAGCCTCTCATTATCAGCCGTATAACTTTGGACATCGTTTTGCAAAGTTTTTATGGTTTTTACCAAGTTAATTATTTCTTCCTTACCTTTTCCATGTCCATTTGAATTTGCACCTTCATTACCCATATTGACATACATCCCTTTCATCTCATCTTTGTTAGAACTATATAAATTTTTACAATTTTTTTTATAATTTTGTACAAAAAAATTAATTTTGCAAAGATTGTGTGCTCTGGGGTTATGAAGGCTTATTATTTTGTTTTGTAAAAAAAATATATTGGGTTTTAGCCCACATTCCAAGCTCCTTAATCCACTAATTACCAAGCCACAAGGTGCCACGAGGAGCACATCATATACTTGCACTACTTATCATGGGCGCACATTTATATAAAGGCTTTAAATGATTTTATCTATTGTATGTGGAATTGTCCCTAATAGCCCAGATAAACAAAGTCTACAACTGTGGAATGAATTCCTGGGAAACAACATAAGGAACTAGAGAAACATGCAAAGCTGCCACCAAATTCCTAGTAATTGATATCATCATCACCCAAGTAATTAGAATAAAAATGCATGCTGTCATCACAAGAGGAGAATTTGGGTAGCATAGAATGAAACTACCAGTTCTTTTGAAGGCATCGAAGGATAGCAAGGAATATGGCTCTAACAACTATTTGATTGGTTAATCTGGTGTTGATTTTTATTTTATTTTTCTTGTCTTTGACCGGATGTATGTCTCAAAAAAGGGATCCAACTATTAAATTAGCGATGATAGCTCAAGTGCTCATTCAAGATCAAATCCCGTAACGCCAACAAATCTTGAGTTTTATTGCTAGATGTTGAGATCAATTTCCAATGCCCAGAAAGGCGCCAGAGATTATGCCAAGTGAAATGTTCAATCAAGTGTTAAGATGATGATTCCCAGTATTGGTAATATGATGCCTCTACAAAGAAATAGAATAACAGGTGTAGAACCCAACATCTAAAGTGTCGAAGCTTTTAGAAAAATAAAAAACACAGGCGCCAAGGCATAAAGGCATGTTGGATTCTTGGTATTATACAATTGAAGATTGCAAAGGTGAAAACAAGGTACATATCCAATGATAGTTTGATATTTTATATTATTGATGCTAAGAAACATGTACTCCAACAATTCGTTCGGCTTTGTAATCACAAGACATTCAAGAGGAGAGATTCTCCTCAATTCCTCTGTAAATAACACTAGCAGTTTATTTGGGAACATGGTGCTTTACTTAGAGGTATTTACTGCCCTTCCATCGGCTACTTCTTTGTATGGATTGGGAGATATCACTAGGAAGTGATTTTCTCTCAATGGGAATCATAACTACATGCTCTGGAATTTAGGAATTAGCAGTATGACTACAAATTTGGATTTTAATGGTTTCCACCAATTTTAAACCTTACTAGCTCATTGGGATTAATTTTTCTTTTGTTGTTGCATCGCAAAGGGTATTGGAGTTAGATTTTTTTGTTGGTTTGGAAGTTTTCTCTACCCACAACAGGAAGTGGCATTGTTCCACACATTTTTTTCAAATTGCAATCAACAAAAAGACACCAAGTGCAGAGCTCATCCATCAACAACATTAAGCACCAAACCGCAATGTGGTCATTTTCGACAGAGAAATTTCGGGCTTGATTTATGAGCAGATGGGGAACAATTAGCAAATTCCACAACATGAGGTTTATGCACAATGACCTAAAATAGATGAAGTTCAGAGGGGGGTATGTTCAAGAGGGGGTATTCTCCCAATCTCAATGGTTTGGGAGAATTTTGTGGTTCCTCTCAAGGGGGTATGTTCAGTTTTTGGCATGGTCGGGTTTTGCAAAATGATTGATCTATTTGTTTGCAGGTTGGATCTAAATGGAGGCCAAGAAGGCATTGAAAATATTATGCACCTGTGTAGAGGGTGTATTCCTACATTATGTCTTGGTGGATTTATTTGTTTTGAGACAAATGGGGAAAGGAAGTCCCAGCAGATGCAGTAAATGAGATGCTAGCAAATTATGGTTTACCAACAAGAATGGACATGCTTGGATCTGATGAGTTTTTGATGAAGTGTGGTTCCCTAAGCTGACAAGGGAGGAGGCATAAAATATATTGGAGATGGATAATAGTGTACTAAAATTATCATCAATGTCAAAGTATCATGAAAACTAAACTTACATGCCAAAGAGCAATCCAAGATCAGGTTTCGAATGCCAAAATTCTGAACTAGAGCTCGAAGGTTATGTAGAGTTTATGTTCATTATGGTTGTGTTAATTCACAGAGACCTTCATAACATAGCTAAATTTCAATTTTGAATTCGAAGCTATGCTTACAATAATCATATCTTTGTGAATAAACATGGAACATTGTAGAACAAGATTAATGCCCAATTGTTGTAAGAAAATAATGTTCTTTTTCGGTTCTTTGTGCATGGTTGTTTGAGCATTTTATCCATCCATATCCAATTGATGCAGAAAGGGGTTTTGAGAACGTGAAAGAGTTTCAGGCCAGAATATCATACACCGCAATCCAATGTGGATACTACGGGAATGGAAATGGATGTTATTCACACATTGAAATTTCTAGCTGAGGGATATGGTGTTAAGAGTGAATGTACACTTCAAAGAGATATCCACATGCCATTATTTCATTTTTATTGAAAGATTGTTGAATAATCCATTGTTGTGAAAACTGACTTTCAAGTTTTTATTCAGGTGTAAGGGCGCTACGAAAAATTATTTTGCAGCGTCAACAATCAACAACAGAAATTTTATAGCAAAATACCCCACGCTGCGAAAGTGCTGAAGGCGCATTTTCCCAATGAGTTTTGTCCTCATGCTATGAAAGTACACCAAGTGATCCAGATCAACAACTAGTTAGATTCTAGATGGAGTACAAGAGTCAGAGGAACATGGAGATTCAAACGACTTTTTGTTATTTAATTAATGTATTTGATCATAATATGTACATATTTAGTGAATCAAAAACAAATTCCTAATTTGTAGCAATTTGGTAGCATTTTCATAGTAGTTTGTTTGATGTAGTTGTAACTTGTGCTAAAGATGGAAAATATCATGGATTCAATCCCTTTGAGTTATTTAGCATGTATTCTCTATATACTATTAGGAAAAATAGGAAGAAGGGGTTCGAGTAGGAGAAGAGAGAGATCTACCTTTTTGTGATGTTTTGAGCTTAACACTGGTGATAAATATAGATGTAAATAGCACTTATTTTCAAAGATTCATGTGTCAATGCTTCATGATGATGTGTTTCCTCTTTGTATGTGTGTTTCTTTTCTATAGTTATTCATTTCAATGTATAATCTTCAGTGTTTAATTGAGCTTAGATAATTCAGAATTCATATTGCATGTTTTGGATTATAGAAATTAAATACTTCACATTTTCATCTAAAATCAAACATAAAATTCATCCCTATTATATGCTTCATGTTTGATGGGATGTTTACCTTCATTTCCTCCACCATAATACAACAAGCTTGATAGCTAGGAAACATTGGTTACCTTGCCCTTGTCATTGAATTGCTCATTAACCAGTTATTGATCACTTTGCCCTTTTTTTCAGTCATAGACTCCATGCCCAATGGTATGCCTTTTACCTTACCAACCACATTCAAATCAAATTTGAAAATCCTTTTTCAAAAGATCTAGCCACTGCAGTTCACATAACTAGTCATTCCTTTACTGAGTTTTAAGAGATATCCCTCTCTAGATTGGAAGAGCTAGCTTCCAACCCTAAAGCTAGTTTGAAGGTTACCTCTGTGTTTTCACCCCACAACCAAGGAAATTACAAAGTGATAATATTTTGGCGTTGATGTCGAGGACCAAAGGTGAAATATTCACTGGGAGGAATGGAAAAGTTCAAATCGGATTACTGATGGCGAACAATAATCAGACACAAGAAGTTGTGCATCATTAATTGGGCGACTCCATTTTTAGAAGAATCCATATTTTAAAGTTTTCATGGTGACTCCATTGTGAGACGATATCATTTCTTGAAAAATGCATTAGGGACTCCACTGGATTTGATGAAGAACTCAAATGTTGCTATGATTGTTTCAAGGTATGCATGTTTGGATTTTACAAACCTTTTTGGTTTTCCAAATCCTCTTCCTATGAATGTATGTTTTTGAGGAATGGTCCTAAATTTAATGGTGAATATCTGAGCCTAGCCTTGAAGCATATTTCAAATTTTTGTGACTTTATTGATCTTCTTAAAATCAAAACATCAAGATGTATTTATCAGACTATTTTATAATTCACTCCAAGAAAAGTGTAGAAGTAGGGTTGAAGGTTTAACTGCTAGGTCTATTAGATCTATAACAGGTTTTTGGGTTGTATTTTTGGAAACATGGATTGAGAAGATAGATTATGTGGTAGACTCTATATATATTCAAGGTTTTAGGGAATGGAATAACATGTATACTGGTGATGAAGTGGATGAAAAATTTTCTTCATTTTTTTCTTCTTATTTAAAGTGATGTAAATGTAGCTTAGTAGATAAGGTTTCATTTTTTAGAAGAGTTTTCTAAGGACATTGAGAAATATATTGAAGTTTTAGAAGATCAAATTTAGTTCCACAATTTTCAAGATCAGGATCAGTTTTTTGAAAACCTTTTGTTTTGTTTTTGAACATGAGATTAACAATTTACAGCTGAAGCCATATGTTGAAGAAGAAAAAACATATGAATTGTCCATCCATAACAATCAAGTCACATAATACTTTGAGGCTCAACAAACAAAATATGTTTTCTATGATCTTGTAGCTGACTACATGGAGGATTTATTCAACTTAAATGTTCAACTATGTTTTCATTGTGGAGACAAAATGCATCATGAGTTGCCTCTACTATTACATTACCTAGTTTTCATTTTGTTCAAGCATAGTCAAGGAGTTCAAGTATTGGGTCAGACATTTGATTGGTTGTATTGGAAGTTTCATATTGCTTGAACCCAACACTAATTTCGACATGTTAGAGTAGAATTGTGTACATAAATAAGCTCAACGATCAAGCATTATTATCATTTTGAGTGTGAGATTCTAGTTTATTTTCAACAATTTCTTTCAGTTGTTTTCAACTTTCATAGGTTCTCATTTCAGCATTGTGCAGTAGTTGCAGTTTGTTTTCAGTTGGAGAAATTCACAGGTTGTAGGATGAAGTTTTTCAAGCTTGGGAATAGCCCAAATGGAACAGGCACATGGTATTCGGGTTATTTTTTGTCTCGTAAGGAGGACGTCATCCCCATTGGAGCCAATGCTGACACTGTATAAATTTTTACAATTTGTTTTTTATAATTGTGTACAAAAACTTTGATTTTCCAAAGATTTTGTGCTCTCGGGTTATGTAGGATTGTTATTTTGTTTTGTTAAAAAACTATATTGGGTCTTAGCTCACAACCTAAGATCCTAAATCCACCAATTACCAAGCCACAAGGTGCCATGAGGAGCACATCATATACTTGCACTACTTGTCGAGGGCGCACATATATATAAAGGTTTTTAATGATTTTATCTATTGTATGTGGGATTGTCCCTGATACCCAGGATAAATAAAGTCTGCAGATGTGGAATGAATGCCCAGGAAACAACATAAGTAACTGGAGAAACATGCAAATATTCCACCAAACGCCTCCAAATGCCTAGTAATTGATAGCATCATCACCTAGGTAATTAAAATAAAAAATCATGTTGTTATCACAAGAGGAACCTATGAGTAGAACAGAATGAAACAACCAGTTCTTTTGAAGGCATTGAAGGATAGCAAGGAAGGTGTCTCTGACAACTATTTGATTGGTTAATTTGGTGTTGAGTTTTATTCTACTTTTCTTGTCTCTGATCGGACACATGTCTCAATAAAGGGTGCCAACTATTAAATTAGTGATGACAGATCAAGTTCTCATTTAAGATCAAATCCTCTGAGGCCAACAAAGCTTGAGTTTTATTGGTAGATTTTGAGATCAAGTTCCAACTGTCCAGAAGGGCGCCAAATATTATTCCAAGTGTAATGTTAAACCAAGTGTTAAGGTGATGATGCCTAGTATTGGTAATATGATGCCTCTAAAAAGCAATAGAATAATAGGTGTAGAACCCAACATCTAAAGTGCCCAAGCTTTCAAAAAAAGAAAAAACACAGGAGCCAAGGCATGTTGGATGCTTGGTATTATATAATTGAAGGTTGCCAAGGTGAAAACAAGCTACAAATCCAATGATATGAATCCAATGATAGTTTGATAGTTTATATTATTGATGCTAATCAACATGCACTCCAACAATTCGTTTGGCTTTGCAATCACAAGGCGTTCAAGAGGAGAGATTCTCCTCAATTCCTCTGTAATAAAACTGGTAGTTTATTTGGCAACATGGTTTTTTTCTTGGAGGTATTTACTGCCCTTCCATCGACTGCTTCTTTGTATGGATTGGGAGAGAGCACTAGGTAGGGATTTTCTCTCAATGAGAATCATAACTACATGCTCTGGAATTTATACATTAGCAGTATGAATATGAATTTGGATTTTTATGGTTTCCACCAATTTTAAAACCTTACCACCTAGTTGGGATTAATTTTTGTTGCATCACAAAGGTTATTAGAGTTAGAGTTTTTAATTGGTTTGACAGTTTTCTCTACCCACAACTTCTAGTGCAGGTTCAAGCGGGAAGTGGCAGTGTTCCACACATATTTTTTCAAATTGCAATCAACACCAAGTGTAGAGCTCATTCATCAACAACATTAAGCACCAAACCACAATGCGGTCATTTTTTATAGAGAAATTGCAAGCTTGATTTATGAGAAGATGGGGAACAATTAGAAAAATCCACAACATGGGTTTTGTGCACAATGACCTAAAATAAATGAATCACAAAAATTATTTCGAAATCCTCAATGTTTTGAGATAATTTCTTGGTTCATCTGAATGGTGTATGTTCATTTTTTTGGCATGACAGGTTTTTGCAAAATGACTGATCTATTTATTTGCAGGTTGGTTCTAAATGGAGGCGAAGAAGGAATTCAAAATATTTTTCACCTGTGTAGAGGGTTTATTCCTAGATTATGTTCTGGTGGATTTCTTGGTTTTGAGACAAATTGGGAAAGGAAATCCCAACAGATGCAGTAAATAAGATGCTAGCAAATTATGTTTTACCAACAAGAAAGGACATGCTTGGATTTGATGAGTTTTTGATGAAGTGTGGTTCCCTGAGCTAACAACGGAGGAGGTATAAAAGATCTTGGAGACGAATAATGGATAAGAGTGAACTAAAATTATCATCAATTTCAAAGTCTTGTGACAACTCACCTTACATGCCAAAGCACAATCCAAGATCAGGTTTTGAATGCCAAAAGTATTAACTAGAGCTTGAAGGATATGTAGAGTCTTTGTTCATTATGGTCGTGTTAATTCATGAGGGCCTTCATAACATAACTAAATTTCAAGTTTGAATTTGAATCTACGCTTACAATAATCCTATCTTTGTGAATAAACATGGAACATTGCAGAACGAGATTAATGCCCAATTGTTGTAAGAAACAAATGCTCTATTTATGTTCTTTTTGCATGGTTGTTTGAGAATTTTCTCCATCTGTATTCAATTGATGTAGAAAGGGGGTTTGAGAACGTGAAAGAGTTTCAAGCCAGAATATCACACACCTCAATCCAATGTGGACACTACATGAATGGAAATGGATGTTATTCACACATTGAAATTTATAGCTGAGGGATATGGTGTTAAGAGTGAATGCACACTTCGAAGAGATATCCACAAGTCATTGTCTCTTTTTAATTGAAATATTGTTGAATAATCCATTGTTTTGAAAACTGACTTTCAAGTTTTTATTTAGGTGTAAGGGCAATACGAAAAATTATTTTGCAGCATCAACAATCAACAACAAAAATTTCACAACAAAATACTCCATGTTGTGAAAGTGATGAAGGCGTAGTTTCACAACGAGTTTTGTCCTCACGCTGTGAAGGTACACCAGGTGGTCCAGATCAACAACTAGTCAACTTCTAGATGGAGTACGAGAGTTAGAACATGGAGATTCGAAGGACTTGTTTTTTGTTATTTAATTAATGTATTTAATCATCATATGTACAGATTTAGTGAGTCAAAAACAAATTCCTAATTTATAGCAGTTTGATAGCATTTTCATAGCAGTTTGTTTGATGTAGTTGTAACTTGTGCTAAAGATGGAAAATCTCATGGATTCAACCCCTTTCAGTTATTTAGGATGTATTCTCTATATATTGTAAGGAAAAAGAGGAACAAGGGGTTCAAGTAGGACAAGAGACACATCTACCTTTTTTTGTGATGTTTTGAGCTTAAGGCTAGTGATCAATATAGATGTACATAGCACTTCTTTTCAAGGATTCATATGGCAATGCTTCCTGGTGATGTGCTTTCTCTTCATGTATTTGTTTCTTTTCTACAATTATTCATTTCAATGTATAATCTTCAGTGTTTAATGGAGCTTTAGATAATTCATAATTCATATTGTATGCTCTGGATTAGCAATTAAGTACTTCACATTTTCATCTAAAATCAAACATAAAATTCATCCTTGTTAGATGTTTCATGTTTGATGGGTTGTATACCTTCATTTCCTCCACCATACCACAACAAAATTTATAGTAGGAAACATTGGTTACCTTTCCCTTGTCACTGAATTGTTCATTAACCAGTTATTGATCACTTTGCCCTTTTTTCAATCCTATACTCCATGCCCAATGGTCTGCCTTTTACCTTACCAAACACAACCAAATCAAATTTGAAACTCCTTTTACAGAATATATAGCCATTACTCTTCACATAACCAGTCAATCCTTGAACAGGTTGTAAGAGAGAGCCCTCTATGGATTGGAAGGGCTAACTTCCAACACTAAAGCTGGTTCGAAGGTTACCTCTGTGTTTTCCTCCCACAAATAAGGAAATTACGGAGTGATAACAATATTCATGGTTGTATTCCCCCTGTGCATCTTCCATGATTATGAACTTTGTGTTGATCCTTTTCCGATCTAAATGCTATTAACTCTGGGTAAAATCATGAAGATGGGTGTCTATTTTGCTTGTTTTATGAGAAAAAAAATCTATATTTTCACAAGTTCTTCAACTTCCGGTATACAAAAGTATTTTTATTTATTTAGAATTTCACTTTACAGTAAAAAAATAAACTTGTGAAGATTTTTGTTATCTTTCTATTGACTATGAAGAGCACACGACCCACACTAAGAGCGGGGGGGGGGTGAATTAGTGTGTGGATTATTTTAACAATTTATTTTCACAAGTTACCAATTAAAACATAATTGAACAGATTAAGAACAATCACATCATAATTACAATGAACACAAAGACACCAGATGTTTTGTATAAGATTTTGTATAATAAATATGAACATAGTAATATGAATATGTGATCGAGGATTTTATTTTTAGCACCAACTAAAGTTTCAGCACCAACTGAAATGAGAAGCACTAACTCCTCGGAGAGCACCAACTCTCAGCCAAGACAAACTTGGCGCAAGACCCAACTTGCTGCAAGACCCAACTTAATGATAGAACCCAGTCTATCCAACTAGAGTTTATTCAACTCCAGTAGTAGTGATCCATTATAGAATCAACTATATTTTATGATTAGAGGTATACT
>JASDQU010216183.1:5146-17992 GCA_032191745.1 Picea mariana
TCTCTTTCTATACCTCCCTCTCTCTCTACCCACTCCCTCTCCCTCTCCATATCACTCTCAACCTCTCTTCTACACTTTATGGAACTCTTCCTCCCTCCCCTTATCTCTCTCTCTCTCTCTCTCCTACATTTTCCCCTCTCCCCCCCCTTCCTCTCACTCTCATTGTGAAAGAAAGTATGGTATGAGTATAAATACAAAATAAAGAATGTAGTTGAGGAGATGTACATCATACATGAGATGTATCCTACAAGAGAAATAATAAATTCAAGACAGGTAAGCCACCACCTGTAACCCACGATATTTCCTTGTATTGCACATTGAATCTTTGGACCCCGCTCATTGAATTATGCTCGATTAGATGTTGTGGTTGGTTGTCATTCATGGAAATTCAGATCAAGAGGTAAAATTGATTCTCTCTCTCTCTCTCTCATCCTTTATCCCTCCCTCCCTTTATACCCCCCTGATCTAGGAATTTCTATGAGAACTTTCTCTACAAAAATATAGGACGAGGACTTTTTACTGATGATTAATTGCATGTGAACATGAAAAAATAATTCCTTAAAAATGCATGTGAACGTGAGAAAATTGTCATAATTGTGTGAATATGTGTAATTAAATATTTATTTAATCAAGCGAGAATGCAATCAAAACTCACACATATAATTTTACACCCATGTTTTAATGAATTTCACCAGACTCTTCTGGATACATCTTCAGATCCTCTTGGAATACAAATATCCATATGATCCTTCCTATTGTAGGGTTGAAACCTTCTCACAAAATGTGGCACGTGTTCCATACAGGGATGAAAATCTAGAACAACCTTCTCTTATACAAAGGGAACTTAAGTCTCTCACATAGGTGACATTTCTTTAGACACGAGAAGGACTAAATTCATTTCTTCCAATCCCTCTTGAGTTCTCTCTCTCCAGGATCTCTAAAAGGGGCCTCACTCTCTAGATATTATATAATGAGTTTATATAGTTTCCTTCTCTTCATAATTCGAGACAAGATCCAAAAATTTAGGATCTAATAACAACTCAAAGGACAAAAATGAGAAATTGTCTCAAACAACCTATGAGACTCTTAACTTCCCCTTGAAACTAGTAAACTACTTGGGACATAATGATGAAGAATCCCAAACCAGCTCATGAGACTCTTAACCTCCCATTGAAACTAGGAAACTAATTTGTGAGGTGGATTCTCACACAACGTATTTCCCCTTTTTACAAATTAAATGAAAAATACATGAGTAATTCCACCTACTCCAAGTATTAATCATTTTCCCAATTTGAATGAATAATTTCCTGAGCTTCTCACACTCATTTAAAGTATTAATCATTTTTTTTTACTATTAATCATTCCTTTTAAACTTTGTCACCTATCATCAATCAACATTTTAATGATATTATTCATGGTGTGTAAAGTATTGAATCCTTTTGTGGACATCCTCCTAGATCATACCTCCACACAAAAAGCACTTTTGACCCTCCAAAATTATAGATAGAAATTGTAAGTTGAATCTCTACAACCAACCTCTAGGAAGAGTCTTACACTCCAAGATGCACTTCCCCACTCCTCGATCTACATTAAAAAAAATTCTGACAAGCCACACCCTTCTTCTCCTTCACCTTTGTACTTCAAAATGAGGATGTCAATGCCAACACTTGCATCAATTCAAACCTATAGTTGATTCCTTCATCTGCATGACAAATGTCTCTGACATGCTGCACCTTTATTTTCCTTCACCTTTGCACCTCAGAATGAGGATGTCGATGCCAACACTTGCATCAATGAAAATATATAGTTGATTCTTTGATCTGAATAAAAAATGTCTCTAAAAGGCCACACCCTTCTTTTCCTTCACCTTTGTACTTTGGAATGAGGATGTTGATGTCAACACTTGCATCAATACAAATCTACAGTTGACAATACATGATCAAAATTTTGAAAATTTCACCAAGTATGGATACTCTTCCCACCAAGTCCGATGAACCAATGGAGTTTTGCATTATTTAAGGTGGAAAGAAACAAATTTATCTTCTAAGCATCCATTTTATAGTCATAACTTCTACAAAGGGCATGGAACTCAAAAGGGAAGGCATATGGGTCTTTAGTGGACAAGCCATTAAAATTAGGTAGAGTTGATGGAGAAATATTCTTCATAGGACCATCATCTTCAAGGTATTTAATTGGAAATTCAAAATTGATGGTGTCACCCTGGTTAGCACTATCCCCTTCTTCTTTTATCGTGATAATGAGCATAAGGTCTACCAACGGTGGTGTTTTTTATTCTCTTTACTCCTGAGAAAAAATCGGTTCTTCTAAATATGATGGTACGTGAACTGGATTATGTTGAGAGTTTGAGTCTGAATTAGGTTGTCAACTAATCATATCTTCCATATACATGTCCTTCATTGAGAGGATTAAACTATGCCTCAACAAAAGAAGAAAAGTTTGGTGCAGATTCAGGAGTAGAATTCCTCCTATGACCTCATTGAATATGAATTCTTGTCCCTAATCCTCCTTCTGATGAAGATCAATATGCAAATTGGTTATTACCTCAGGTGGCCCTTACTGTTCCACATTATCGTTCTCTTGGATTTCTAGTCATATTCATTCACCTAAATTATTTTAACTAATATACAAAACATTGTGTATGATATGTTACAAAGAGGGACATTGACTATTTGTACAATGTATATCCATGTACCATGTGTTATCTATTCCAACCAAGTAAAAATTCCCAAAGTCTTTTTACACCTCCTTAGCAATGGTGCCAAAATGATAGGTCTTTTATATGCCCTATTGTTTCCGACATAACATCTAGATTACTAGTGCATTTAATTATTAAAACAAGGGTGGTAAATATCGCAAGGTATCCTACAAAATATATGGAAGACTCTCAAGTTAATTAACTAGGTGGACAACTTAATCATGACGTTATTAGTTATCTAGAAATCCAATTGTATTTAGTTAAAAGCAAGAAACAATTGATGATTTACACATGCAGGTTTTATAGCATGAGACTTGTAGCGATAAATCATTAACTGATAAAGTATAATATTAATTCGTGTTGAAACACACACACACACACACACACATGCACGCACACACACTTCAAATCATAAAAACAATTAATCTTAAGAAAACATTTAAACAATCAAATGCAGAAAGAAAATATACAATACATTAGCATAAGAAGAAACTGAATGACAAAAAAAAAATAACAACGAATAAGTGACAGCACCAATTCCTCCCCGAAGTGGTCCTTAATGGAGCAAGGTGTTGAATAAGTATGTATTTTTTAGTCTACTTTAGTAATAAGTTTAACACACAAAATAAAGAAACTGTATCTTTATTCTGAAAGAGCATTCTATAGTGATATTATGTCTCTTCTTATCTCTCCTGTATATGTATCTACCTCTCTATTTATATCTCTTTTCTATCTAAAGGAAAGCATAGATTTATTCTCTCAATTGATTAGCAACTTCATTAAATGACAATTTAAGCACTACACACTTGAAGAATAATTAATTCTTCAAGTGGCTACTAGATTATGTTACACCCTTTGAATGAAAACAAAGTATTTAATTAACAATAGTTACAACAATGGTAAATCAAAGTACTTAAAGTAAATATGCAACTAGATCAACTCTTGGAATATAGAAGTGTGTAAATGCTCATAAATATGCTTCATAACCAACACCTGAACTATCTATGCATTCCTCATAACAATTTTATAAATGAATTGCTCAAATAACACAGTTTTGTAGAAATCGAACAATTAACGCACACTATTGGGACACTCATAGCATGTGATAGGTGGAATTCTTGTTGACTCAAATTCACAACCACTATCTTGATGATTGGGAGTCTTGGAACTTCTTTTGACAACTTGGATTTGTAGCTCCCATGTTGCAACATGAATATACGTGGATCTGTAAAAAATAGTATTACTCGTAGATCTATAGAAAACAATCTAAATGGAAGAAATGTAGCATCATGTCTCTTATGCAACATACTTATTCTTTTTGAATTCTATAGCAAGCATCGAATCTTTAGAAACGCATCCACAAGTTAGGCACAAAAGATACCATTCCTACCCCAATGTACTTACAAAATTCATTAAAATGCCGATTAAATAGAACAAAGTATACTTGAGTGGGTTTTGATTTGAAATAGGCATAATTATGGTTACAAGAAAGTGAAAAGGAACAATGAGATATAGAAACAAAAGGAAAAGGGTGATATAATCATGTCAAGACACACTTCCATCATAGAGATTTTAAAATTTACCTCCTTTCCAAGGTTGATTTATGATCAACAAAATGAATCTCAAGATGAAAAAGTATCCAAGGAGGAATTAAAATTAGTTTTACAATCCTTTAAAAACAAAGAGCCCAAGCTTGGATGGTTGGGCACCAAATTTTCCCTGGGTTAAAGGTATCTTCTCTAACTTTATTTCAAAAAATGAGATTGGCTTTCTTAATGAGAGGGAAATTTGTGATGTTGTGTAAACAACATACAAAAGTATTCATTCTACAAAGGTGAAAAAAAAATCCAAATTTAGTGATAAAACTAGATTTTGTTAAGCTCTATGATAAGGTTGGTTGTCTTTTAGGTTTTGTTGATTCATATAGGGATGAGAATTCAGGAAATGGATTAGATAATGGGATTCATCTCTTATTCATCATTTGTAGTATTGATAAATGATCCAAATTTATGAGTGGAACAAAATGAAAGAAGAGATATTACAATTAAACCAAAAGAAATGTTGCTAGAAACAGAGAACTACAATAATACATGAATTCTATTAATCAAACAACTATATAGAGACTATGAAAGTACAGAGTGAAAGACTCGCTAGAATGGTGGAAGCTTATCTATGAGAAGATATGTGATGGCTACGCTCATTTGCAAGAAGATGAGTACAATGAATCTCTGAAGGCCTTTTTATAATAAACATGAATTCCAAAACCCTAGACATCCAAAAACCTAACCCTAGGCGATGAAACTCCAAAAGTCATGTGGGCCTTGATTGCGTAAGTTAGTACATCAACTTATCGAGGTCATAAATTTTGCATACGATCTTTGTTTTAGGCATGTGATAGCCCATTGGAAAGGTATTTTCAGTAATTATGCATTGTATCATCAAATTTTGACTCTGTCTATAGTTTAACTATGGAAATCCCAAAAATTGTCATTTTGGGGCCTCAAAATAGCCCTAGAAATACAGAAAGATATACTGAGATGAAAACTACCAAAATAGGTCAGTTGGACTAGATGGGCGAACACCAATATCCACCTGGATGTTGTGTAGGGATTCAATACAACCTCAGAAGTGAAGAACCCATAACTACAAATAAATGTCCCCATTATAGAGAAAATAGGTGGGTGCCCACTAATATCCACCTGGATCAATAAATGGATCATCGTCCATATTTGGTATGATAAACGAGACTTAGGAAAGGCTATCAAATGTCACCCTTTTTTTATTGATCACAAAAGGATTAACTAGAATGGTGTAAGCAACAAAAGGAGAAGGCATTATCAAAGAATCAATATAAGAAATTATTTCTTTGTCTCACTTACTATTTGTGGATGATGTGTTTTTGTTTGGTATAGAAACAACAAAGGAAGCAAAAACATTCAAGGAAATCCTTTATTTTTATATCAAAGCTATAGATGTGGGGGTAATGAAAATAAGTGTTGGACCTCGACCAAGTTTTGAGGAAACATTGGTCATGTTTGACCACCTTTTTGGACTTCGACGGGCTGGTCCAAGATGGACCGCCAAGGCGGCGCTGAAATCACGGGATATCACTTGATTTGTGGAACCATATAGGAGTTCATTGGGGTTTTTTTATTAAGGTTTATGGGATTTTGTCCCATGGTTTTACCCATGATTAGGCCTTTTTGTAAGAGATTGTAAAATTATAAATAAGAAAGAATGTTATATAGTAAGGGGGTTGTAATTTGATAAGTGTAAGAGGCAAGTAGTTCTGAGTTGCTTTGTGAAACATGATGTGTATGTAAGGATCTGTGCTTGATAGAGGAGTTGGCTCTTTGACTTGACCTGATTTTGGAAGGTGAATCTGGTGCTTAGTGCGCATATCACCTGTTCGATGTGAAGCTTGGCTCTATAGCTTAATGCACAGGAGAAGATGAATGTAAAATATTAAAGACTAATAAAGAAGAAGAATTTGTTGGTGGACGTAGCCCCACACTGTGGTGAACCACGTATATCATTTGTTGATGGTTTTCTTTGTGATATGATGTTTATGATGTGGATATACTTAGTGCATTGATTTTTATGTATGATAGATATATCTATGAATGCTTAATGGTTTATTTATGTTGAAGGTGTTAGATATAACTTATGAAGATAAGCGATATGTGTATTTTTTCATTATTAATGTGCTAATATACCCTTAGGGTTTATTCTGTGATGTTAATGAATTTGATAACTAATGCATGTTGTTCTTAAGTACTCTGCAAAGTGTGGTAATCATAGATCTGTGTCCCAGCTTGGTTAAAGACACCTAAGTCCTCTAACCCCCCCTGCTTCTACCTCGGATGAGACTTTGCCTGCTTCGCAGGTGTTGTCGAAAGGGCCTGTAGTTAGTGTTTTGTTGGAGCATTGTTGAAGTGTTGAACCCTGGGTTTGCCCCTATGCCAACAAATGGTTATTTTGCCAGAAACTCAAACTGTGATTGTTGGGAAGTAAAAGAAAGGAGAAGCTTTGTGCATAGATCTTTTATTGTAGTACTTGAATTGTGAAGCTCTGTGTTAAGAAAGAAACTCGAGCTGAAGAAAAGAGGAAATATATTGAAAGAGGTAAATATTTGTGATTTGATAAGAGTAAGATAAGTGAAAATTTTTATTTCGATAGCATGAATCTAGGTATGTTTGATAGATTTAGTCCTAGTTTGAAGGCTAGGGCTCAATTGCAAGAAAGAGTTGATCTGGATAAATTCGATAAAATTAAAGAAAGATATGTTATTCCTATGCATAGAGAGAATTTTTGGACTAAGAAGTGCATACATAAATGATGATTGCAGGTTCGGCACTGTGATCCCAGTGTGTAGTACAGAAAAGGTTGGGGAACTTATAGAAGAAAAAGAGGATTGACACTATGTTATAACTGCAGAAGAACGGGACATCTTACTAAGGAATTCCTCATAGAGGTCATATCTATATTTGTTGTAAAATTGTTGTTCATGAAATTGAAGATTGTCCAAGGATGATTTCTAAAGTTGAAAAAATGAGCATGGATCAACAGAATAAGAGCATGTTAGAGAATGAGAAGGAGAAATGATTAGAGTAAGTTCATAATACATTAGTACAGTTAAAAAAAGCAATGAATGATCATAAATATGTAAGTTTACTAGAGATCATGAAAGGAAAACAACACATATATACAAGAATACTATACTTTGACATAAACTGTGTCTTGGATGAGGAAACACAAGTGAATATTATGAAAGAAATCACTTGAGAAATTTGGGGAAAGCCTACTATAGTATCTTCATTCGTAAGAATAGTTTTATTCAAAGGAAAGATGATAACCTTATGTGCAAGAATTACTAATTTACATGTTATTATTCATGGAACATCGACTGAAGAGGAATTTGAAGTTGTTAAGTTTGTTGAGAATAGCGCCCCTTTCCCTCTTTTGTTAGGAAATACTTCGATTGAGAAGGATCAAATATGAAGAAAATCATAGGAAGAAGCTACAAAAAAGAAAATAAAAGTCAAGAACTAAGGGATTTTATATCTAGAAAAATAGATCAACTCATAGAAGAATGAGAAGTTAAGTCGAAGCAACAGAATGCAAGAGAATTAGTTGTCGAAGTTGAAAGAGCACAAGAAGGTTTGAAGAACATATCCATGCAAGAAGAAATTAAATCCACCCAGGAAGTATAAGAGAGGGGATATTAAACCCTTTGAGAGAACACTAGTAGTGCAGAGTCACTACTTTAGGAGAAGATGAGAATAAGAATGGAAAGAGGATTCCATAAATAGTTAGAGAGACTCAAATCACAAGAAAGAAGGCAAGGAAGCTCAGTAAGAGGTAGGCTTGCAGGATCTAAACTTTGTAGTAAGAGGAAAGTAGCAAGGAAGTTAGAGAATATTTCATAGGAGGTAGGCTTGTAGGCTCTAAACTTCGTCGGAACAGCAGAACTGCATAGAATGGGACTTCACCCTGGTGAAGCTATATGACCGTTGGAGGCACCCTGATTGTTAGAATGATGCTCCAAAATGAATATAAGACGCATTTATGGGTGAATGGATCACATTTGGGACGTTGGGACCGTGCCATAATGGACACATTTGTATTGATGGAAGCATTCCTGCCTGTTGGAAGAATATGTTACGATGCTCATTTATTTAACCCGTCAGACGCTGCGTCGAGACCACTTTTTTCCATCCATGATTAACTGAGCTATCAAATATTTGATTGTGTGTTGAGCTATCAGAAATGAGAAAGTGGTGCTCGCTTGTCTACCCCTCTATCAGTTCACCCACCCCAGCCATTCTAATTAAAATTGTCAATGTCGAGCGAACCTAGCAAGTTGGAGAAATTCGTTCATGAAGTCCTATGAAATATAATGGATGAAAAAATGTTTTCTAAAGGAGTAAGTACATCGTCGAATAGGGGACTATAGGATTCCCCTTCAACTGGACGTTGGGTCGTGATAACCCTGTGACTGAGAAGCGAAGTAAGCATCACGACAATCTAGATAATGTGAAGCAGATCCCGTCGATCTTACCATATTATATCCCACCTTTGGCTGGCATGGTTAACCGCGAAAAAATTCCATGGGACTACGAGTACATTTTGATCACCACGTACATCATAAAGGCGATACACGTAGTTGGAAGCCAATTAGGAAAGATCCCATCTTTGAAGAACAATGAATTTAACCTTGGAGATAGAAAGAACTACGCCATGCTCGCACCTCATAGATACTTGTAAAAGACCACAAGGAAGAAGACTCACATAGTCTCACAACCATGGATTAAGGAGCCAGTGCAGTCAACGATATTGAATGTCATGAAGATTCCCATTTTTTGTCGAAACCAGGAGGTTATCGCTTGCGTTAAAATCCTCTTGCCATGCTATCATGGGGGATACATGTGGCTCGACAAGTGGATTATTGTGGATCAGGCATTGATCCACTTTATCATAGGATTGAGCATGCAGGGACCTGATTCTCAGCATTTCTACCAAGGGAAGGCCTTGGACTGCTCCCTGGCACAGTGCATAAATGAGACATATAACGAAGTAGAAAAGGGAAAGCAAGGATACAAGGTAGCCTCTATCTTGGATGGTGTAGTGCACCTCTCTTGCCAACTCATAGTTGGAAATATCATCAGAAAGAACCACCCAACACAGGCCATTGGGTTCATGGTGGACCTCGTAGGGAAATGCGTGGAGGGGATGAAGATGAATTGGGAAAGTTGCCTCATCAAAAATCTTGATAAATAATGTCGTGAAGCGCAGGATCACGGATATGAGTTCCACTTCAGTTGGATACTCATGCTGATTGCATTTGTCCCTTGGAAAATTCCTGAAGGAGAAACATTTCTATAAATTGAACCATCAGATCCATTGGCAACTTAATTTTCTACATTATAGTATACAAATGACATGTCAAAGCAATGGAAGTCGAACGCAGAGTTCCATGCCTACTATCAGCAACTGAAGGTTGCCATAGTGTCATTTCCATGCATGACACCATGCACCTTGCACTAGTACAGACCATTAGATAAGTTCTGCGCAAACCCGCACTTCAGTTATATCAGAGCGTGCAGAGATGAGAGCAAGGAGGAGCTGCATTCTTATTACAACTTGATAGATGAAGACATGGAACAGATCACGAAGGAATGGTCAGAAGAATTTTAGACACCTGTATTTGATGTCTAACTCTCCGACGTTGACATTATAGGAAGCCCCTTGGTCACCCAGTTCAAGCATGTCGGATAGACCAACATGAAGAAGAAGAAGAAAAAGGAGGAATTCTAAGATAAAGAAATTGATGAGGAGGAAATTTCCTCGAAAGGAAATGGATTTGGCTCGCCAGGAGGAGGAGACGAAGTAAACAGAGAAGGAGGGTGAGATGAAGGATAAAAACAAGGAGAAGGTGAAGATACACCGCTAAAGGATCCCCCTACCGAGACAGAAACACCGAATAAGAGGAAGGCTTCTCCAAAGAAACCTTCAGCAAGAAAGAAGACCCATGCTAGTAAGCCCTAGTTAGAGGCCACGCTCATGAAGGATGACATTGGTATAGTTCGCAGAGCCATGCAAGATTATTCATAGGACCTATTACAAATATATGGAGCGAACTAGGAGGAGATGTATGAAAGGGTCGAGAAGGAACTAAAGGAAATGCAACAAGCTATTCATTTAGTACGTGCAGTACCTACTCCACCCTCTTCGTCACAGGTTGCAAAGTTGGGGTATGAACCAGCCCAAATTCGAAGATTTACATATGCAACAGAGGCTTGACTTCAGTGAGTCCAACAAGAAAAGGAGAAGGCTATAGAAGCACTAAAGAAAGAGAAATAAGAAGTCTTAGAGAAACTACGAGTTGCACAGTACTGTGTGACAGCCTATAAAAATGAGAAAGATGAGTTATGGGTGATGCTTGAGGAGGACAAAGCAAAGATACAGAGAGAAAAGGACCAGCTTCTTACAGAGTAGACTGTGGTCAAAGAAGTGGTGAGCAAGGAACTTCACTCTGTTTTAGGCTTGGCACAGGAGGAACAAGAATCGATTGAAATTAAAGTGGTGAAGCTCGTTGAACCCATCCAGTAGCTCCAAGCATGGATAACGGAGATGGAAATACAAGAAATACCGAGCACCCCACAAGAAGTGCATGACTAGATGGAGGAAGCCTCCAAGAGCGCAATAGGGAGGATCAGATCCCTCACCTCACAATGAAAATAGCTTAGCGACAGAAGTGTGCAGACTTATAAACACCTCGCAGAACACCCAGAGCTGAGGAAACTAGAAACACATCTACAGGAGCCACTGCAATAGGCACTGTCCGTACAAGTGAAAATGAAGTTACTTTTTGCAGTTGAGAGAATGAAGAGATCACAGGAACAACACGTTGTCCAATAGAAAATTACTTCCATCCCGGGTAGGGTAATGGAAGTCACACAGAGGCTACAACTGGTGCAGGATGAAGCCTGTGCGGTGTTTGAATAGATCAAAGGACAAGGTTCACAACTGGACTAAGTGGTTGCGATAGTGGAAAAACACCTGGAAATGCATGTTATAGAGAAAATGATCCAGGATTTTTCCAAACAGGAAGCTCAGACGAAGCAATAAGTTGAGGAAATTCGAGCTAAGATTGAGGCCTTCAAAGCAGCGTTGCCCAGATCTGAGTGACTCAGGACGAGTAACGGGTGAGTGTTGGGGGCCTTTTATCCCTTGACCAATTTTTGAGGAAACATTGGTCAAGTTTGACCACCTTTTTGGACTTTGACAAGTTGGTCGAAGATAGAGTTCCCAAGCAGAGCTAAGATCACGGGATCTCACTTGATGTGTGGACCCAGCCAGGGGTTCATTAGGGGTTTTGTATTAGGGTTTATGGGATGTCGGCCTATGGTTTTACCCATGATTAGACCTTTTTGTAAGCGATTATCAAAGTATAAATACGAAATAATGTAATATAGTAAGGGGGATGTAATTGGCTAAGTGCAAGAGGCAAGTAGCTCTGAGTTTCTTTGTGCAACAAAATGTGTATGTAAGGCTCTGTGCTTGATAGAGGAGTTGGATTTGTGCCTTGACCTAATTTTGGGAAGGTGGATTTGGTGCTTAGTGTGCAGATCACCTGTGTGATGTGAAGCTTGGATCTATGTCTTAGTGCACAAGAGAAGATTAATGTAAGATATTGAAGACTAATAAAGAAGAAGAAGTTGTTGGTGGACGTATCCCCACACTGGGGTGAACCACGTATAGCATGTATTGATGGTTTTCTTTGAGATATGATGTTTATGTTGTGTATCTACATAGTGCATTGATTGTTATGTATGATAGATAGATCTATGAATGATTAGTGTTTTATTTATGCTAAATGTGTTAGATATAACTTATGATTCTAAGTGTGATGTGTATTTTGTCATTATTACTGCAATGATCTACCCTTAGGGTTTGTTGTGCGATGTGAATGAAGTCGATAACTAATGCATGTTGTTCTTAAGTACTTTGTCAAGTGTGGTAATCACATATATGTGTCCTAGCTTGGTTATAGACACCTGAGTCTTGTAATCCCCCCCTGCTTCTACCTCGGGTGAGACTTCGCCTACTCCGTAGGTGTTGCCGAAAGGGTCGGTAGTTAGGGTTTTGTTGGTGCGTTGTTGAAGTGTTGAACCCTGGGTCTTCCCCTATGCCAACAATAAGTCCTAATTTCTTTTTAATGGGTTATAGGAAGAGTTAGAAATCCAATTGACCCAAATATTTCCTTTTACTCCTTTTGACAATGGGTTAAGATACTTGGGGTTTCATCTTAAACCAAATTATTATATATTTAAAGTTTGGTATTGGCTCTATAAAAATACGAAAGGAAGGGTAACTAATGGGTCATATATGTAGGTTTACCCTAATAAAATTAATGTGGAAGGAATCCATATTTGTTGGTTATTCTTAGGTTACATTCTAGAGGGAATATTGAAAACAAAATAGGAAAAAGTATTTTAGTTCCCTATGGACTGGAAAAAGAGAGAAACCATACCTTTGGTTAAATGGAAAATACTTGAAAAAACTAAAGTAGCAAGAAGTTCAGGCTTGAAAACTAATCACATTTTCAAACGTGCACTAGCTACCAA
>JASDQU010216184.1:0-14979 GCA_032191745.1 Picea mariana
TTTGGAGAGCAATTTTACAGTCCAAAACAGTGAGTAAATTTCAGATCTGAAGGTACCTCTCATTTAGTGCCAATTGGACATCTCAGGGCAGATTTTGGACATCTAGTTGACAGTGTTTGTGGACAGTTGTGGGAAGATTTGTTGCGCTGATTTTTGACACTTGTGGACAACCTATTTTCACACCTGCGTGGATAGGAGTGAGGTTGGGGTTTCTATTGCCTCTTTTCACACGTGTTTTGATAGGAGTGAGGCAGCGTTCCTTCACACTTGGAGCATCAGAGTGAGCGCAGTTTGGCAGATATGTCAGCATCTCAGATGTGTGTTGAGGACAGTCTAGTTGGGGCTAGAAATTGGTCACCTTGGAAGGCGAGGATTGTTTTTGTCTTAGAAGACCTCGAACTATGGGATATAGTTGAGGCGGTTGTTCCCGATATTCCTATTACTACCCCCGTCTTGTTGGCAGAATTCAAGAAGAGGAACAACAAGGAAAAGAGGACCATTTGTGATGCAATTCGAGATCATATTATTCCCCACTTGACTGAGAAGAATTATGCATACGATATGTGGGAATCTCTATGCAAGTTGTACGAGAGCTCTAATGAGAACCGGAATTTGTTTCTTCATGATTGACTGAGGGGAATTTTCATGCTCGAGGATGAGTCGGTTACTTCATTCCTTGGTAGATACACCCAGATCAAAGACGAGCTTGGAGCCATCGGAGAGGTGGTGGATCCCAACTCTATGGTGAGGACATCTTTGAACAAATTTACCAAACCATGGGGTCCATTCGTACCGACATTGTTTCTAGGGAGGTTATGCCTAGATGGGAGAGGATGTGGGATGACTTCGTCCAGGAGGAGACTAGACTAGTGGAAGAGAATTCTGGACAACAGTAGTAGCAGTCAGTTCCAGGTGATGAGGACCTTTCTCTTTGGACAAAGGGTAAGAAGAAGACCGGCCATGGAGGTCGGTAGGGTCCCAAGTTTGGGGCCCCACCACAGGGAGAAGAGAGCAGCAGCAGTGGGTAGAAGAGAGACATGAGCATAATGATATGCTTTTCTTGTGGAGATATGGGTCACTATGTAGGACAGTGTCCCAAGAAGAAGAAGAAGCAACAGGGTGGGTCAGCAGCGACAGCAGAGGATATAGAGTTCAAGGAGAAGTTTGCGAGAAAGTGTGCTTTCGTGACTACTTTTTCTGTTGTTACACCATCCAACATTATATGGGGAGACAAAGTTGATGAGGACCGATTGACTCACAACAGTGATTCAGAGGGAGATCAGACTCAGTGTCCTTGGACATCTTCAGAGTGAGTGACTAGTCCACCTAGGATAGCTAAAGTTTCAGAGTTGGTGCTATAGCTTCATAGCATCATAGGTTGATGAGGAGGAGCAACAGGGCACCATGGAGGATTGAGCCTCACTTAGCTTCTGAGACGAGAAGATCAAGTTCTCGATCCACTTCAGGTGAAAGTTACTTGGCGAGAGGCCAAGTTGATGACTCTTGGTGAGATACCAAGAGGGGGAGACTCTTGGTGAGATGCCAAGAGTAGGTGGAAATCCTTGGTGGGAGACCAAGGTGGAGATCTTTGGTGTGATGTCGAGATCTAGGTGATCTTTGATAGATGGAGAGTCAGTTCCATTTATAGATCACACAGATTGAGCAGATCTGTGACAGAGTCCACTTTCAGTGATCAGGGTACAGCCATATTGACCGAGTATATTCCAGGAGGCAACCATGTCCGTTGCAGGGATGAGATTGGTGGTGACGATCACTTTCCTTGGTAAGAGGGAGTGTTGGGATTTGGGTACCCTAGAAAGTCTTCTCCATGTGCTTATGAGTCTCTAAGAGCAAAAGGGGAGACTATTACCCTTACACTTTACTTTATGATTCTAATTTCACTTTGACTTAGGAGATTTAAGTCAAAAGTAAAATATGTCACTTAATCATTAAAGTGACAATTAATTCACAAAGTGGGTGAATTAATAGACATAAAACAACTAAGGAAAGTGGGTTTCCTTAGTGAGATTTTTGGATTAGATATCACCCATTGATTAGACTTGGCTAGATTGGATATAGGCCATTGATCTTTTAGGACTTGGCCAAAGGAGGCTAAAGGAGGTTATAGTGCATTTATGAGCTCATTCTTCACTTGTGAGAAGAGAAGAGGAGGAGGAGATCAAGGGGACATTTATTGAGGAGATAGGGGTGCACTTTGCATGAGGGTTTGTCAATTTGAGTGAGGGAAGGCACCATAGCTTGGAGGAGGAGATTCCATGGAGGTTGAGGCTCACACTTGAGGAGAGGCGATTTCTTTGGTTGAGGGCACACTTGGAGGAGCATTGGCGCATTCCGTGAGGAGAGACACACCCATTTGCATGAAAGAGTTGTGTGAGGGTGTGTGCACTTGTTGAGAGGGAGGTTTAGTGAGGAGACTAAGGGTGCATCCAGTGGGAGACTATTTGCTAGAGGAGAGGGTGCACCAAAGAGGAGGTGCACACCACATCTTGGAGGAGGGTGCACTTTGATAGAGAGGGCACAAGATTCAAGTGAAAAGGCAAGGGTCATTCAAGCATTCAAGTGGGTAAAGGATCATGGAATATCAGTGGTAAAGACAAGCTCAGAGCAAGAATTAGGATAAAGAAAAGAAAGCAATAGGAAGAAGGCTCACCAAGGCAAGGGGCACCTTACTTCACAAGTCTTGTGGGAAATTCTTTGAGGAACTCCAAGGCACTAGAGAGTGGTTGTTATTGTACCAAGTTCACTTGTTTATGTTTCTCGTGTTGTAAATTTTGCTTTGAGGCCTTCTATATATATCTGATCCAAAATGGTTTTCCCCATGGGGGTTTTTTCCAAGGTCATGTTGACCAAAAATATATGTGTCAAATTTATGCATGTTAGAAGTGTAGATCAACATTTTAAAGTTCAATATCTAGAGGTAGTGTTATGTGTTTTAATGTATATTGCATGTGCTAACATTAAGTAAAGAAAAATCTTGCAAGGGAACCTTAAAATATGATCCAGGTGGATATCGATGGCCACGCACCTTTTCCAACTAGCTCAAAATAGTTTTCTGGCAATTTTGGCAATTTACTATTTTTAGCAGGTTTTAACTTCCGAGGCCATTTTGAGATCCCAAATGAATGTTTTTCAAGATAGAGGCTCTCAATGATATTATAAGGCATAATTGAGCCCCTAAAATTAATCTCCTCAACGATACCTTTCCAACGATCTATCACACACCTAAAACGGATATCGTATGCAAAAGTTACGACCCTGGGAAGTTGATGTACTCACTTACCCAAACGGGGCCCACATGACTTTTGGCGCTTCACCTCCTAGGGTTAGGTTTTTGGATGTATAGGGTTTTTGGCATTCCTGCTTATTGTAAAAATACCTTTAGAGCCTCATTGTAATCATCTTCTTGTGAATTCAAGTATCTGTCACATCTCTTCTCAGAGATAAGCTGCCACCATTCTAGCGAGTCTTTCACTTTGTATTTTTACAGTTTCTGTACATTTCTTTCATTAATAGAAATCGTGTATTACTGTATCTCTGTTTTTATGGTTGCATCTCTGATATATTTATGTTATATTATTGGATATCTATGATATCTCTGTGCATTTCTTTATTATATCTCCGATCTCATTTCGTGCCGAAAATAATCCGGATCAAAGGAGAACTTAACCATCAAATATTGAGCAGAAAGTTTGGTGACTATTTGTTGTCCTAAAACATCAAGAAAAGACAACCACACAGTCAAAAATTAGATCCATACTAAGGTCAAGGACAGACCTTAGGTGGCAGCCTCATAGAAACTCAGAAAATCTACACCCCTGTCATCATTGCACCCATTGCTCAAACATCCCTCACTACCTCATGGATGTTGAGACCCCATCCAGGGGTAGAGACAGGTCAGAATCTTGCATCAGAGAGAGAGGAGGGCATTCCACCAGAGACAGTGTGGTAGGCCTGGACCCAGGGGGGTCTTTCCCTCCTATTATGATGTTGGCCTTGAAAGGCCCATGACGTCACCTCTATGACCCTTGACATCGCCAACATTTGATGGACACTTTGGAGGCAGTTATGTGCCAAGTGGCACGTGTGGCTTGATCCACAGGCCTTGGTAGGCCTACGTTTTGCTCCTGGAGGCCAATGTTTCACTAGAGAGGCCTAATGTCACCCTAAAGGGGCATGACGTCACCATTTTTGCTTGATTTAGGGTTTAATTTGTCATTTTTATGTAAAAAAAATGAATATTACATGTAAACTGGCCATCTTGGGCTTTTTGACTTAATTTTGGTCATTGTAACTGTATAACTAAGGGAAAAATCACTCTTATTTTTCATCATCTTTCACTCACACTTAAGTGAGGTCTAAAATTTGTGCCCTAATTAGGGTTGCTTAGCTGGAATTTAGTGCTCACTTCTTGAAGGAGGCTATTTTTGGAGTATTTTAGCAATTTTCTTGGTGGAAGTGTTCAAATAGGCTATTTGCTAGATGATTCTTGGTGAATGTAAGTAAATTTTCTACAATTCTTCTTCATTGAATGGTTATGGTTGTATTTATCTTGTATTTATTCTAATATTATGAAATTGCTATCTTGAAACCCTAGGAGGCTAAAAGCACATCTTATTGTTCTTGCCTTAATAACTTTCAACTACTAGATTGTGCTAGAAAACCAATTTTCTTGAATCTTTTTGCTAAGGGCCTTGCCATTGCAACACCCTAGCACCTTTTGCTTCATCTAATCGTCATCTACTTCATCCTCGAGCTAAAGAAGGAGGAAAACTACTAGTTCCTAGTGTTACCTACTTCCTAATAGTCATTTTCCCCCTAGGGCTTGGTGATTGAAGCCTTGGGCTACCAACACTTCAATTATTGACCCTCTTGTCTCTAGCTCTCTTATTATCATTTGTTCCTTCAAGATTTTTTGCTGCCTAAAACGAATCCATTTACCCTAAAAGCACTGATCTAAGCCTTACATTGAGTGATTGATGAAATCCACCCTCAAAAATTTTACCTTAAGCTCTCTACTAACTATCCCTAACCCTAGAATAGACTAATATACTAACCTATTTGCTAGTGTTACTAAAGTAAGATACAACCATCTATTTGCAGAAATAAAAGAACCTAAAAGAAATTGTAAAGTTGATTTATACACTGCTTAATTTGCTTTCGACAAATGCTTGTACTTTGCTATTGTTGAGTAATTATTCTAGGTCATTGTGAAGTTGTTTTAAGGAATTTATTGTGAAGATACTATCTTATAAACATTGTTGTTACAAAATTTGTTTGCTTCATTATATATCAACTATTTATTTTATTGATAAAGTCCATGGTTTTATGAAGTACTAACAACAAGTTGTGCTTGCAAAAGATATATTTTCTTGTTGCTTTGTTCTGGGAAGGTACATCTGAATAGTTCATTACTTCATTGGTTAAGTCCTAGGACTTTCTAATCAATGTGACTTGTGAGAGGGGATACTTTTATAGACACTTTGACCTTTGCCTTCACAAACGCCCAGGTCATCGGGGACGTCTCCCTTAGGCCATCAACCCTAAATAGAAAGAGGTATCCTATTGAGGTGACAGTGATAGGATAACCTCATGTTACGCCAAATTGCCCTCCTTTAACCTTTTCCCTTGGAATAAGTTCAAATTGTGTGATACCAGGTTGCATGGAAGAGAGAGTTGATACCGGGGACTCAATCCTTTTTTGGGACTCTTAGAGGACTCATCAGGCATGAGTTGACATAGATGGATGCTCAAGAGAGTGTGAAGTCTCTTAGGAGCATGTCTTCAATTCATAGATCTACAGAGGTAGCAACAGATGCTTCAAGTGTAGTGGGAGCAGAGGCCTCTAGTTTAGAGGGAGCAGCTATGACAGCGGATGGGATGATGGATTTGGAGACAAATTCTGGTAGTGGAACTAGAAGTACATCTCTCGCTAAGAGGGAGTGTTAGATTTGGTAGTTCAGAGCTACTTCTGCATAGGCGGTGCCCGACATGTGGAAGTGACCGAGCACATTTTCTCCCTAGTGACTTTATAATGTGTTTTTATAAAGTAACTTTATAAAGTGTTTTTATAAAGTTGATACTTTTATTTTTAAAGTGTAAAAGTGACTTTATGAGGTTGTGGGTCACTTTAGTGACTTAAGTGACCTCAACGAATGATTAAATCATGACTATTGATCTCAAGGGAAAGTGAAGAGTCGCTCAAGGGAGACCAAGGGTTAGAGGAGTTACACATTAAAATTGCATAAAAGGCAAACTTGAGGGAGAGAGGGCACACACTTTGAGGAGATCTTGAGCGCGAAGGTGAAGAGTCACTTTTCTAGAGAGAGATTGAGCTCATGGAGAAGTGAGAGTAACAACAAGAGGAGGGCACATTCTCGAAGTAAAAGAGGGAGGTCCATACAGCTAGAGGAGGGGCATGATTTATGTTAGCACTAAGTAAATTGTTGAGCTGAAGAAACAACTTACAAAGGTAACAACAAAACCACTTTAGAATTGGTTACTAGCCTACTCATTCCAGAGAGGGATCTTTCTTGTCACTTTGTGTCTAATAGATAGATTTTCTTGCTAGATCAATGGCTAGGTTTTGATGATTTGAAGATATTTTATAGAGTTTTGTTGGCAAGAAGGAGAGGGATCTTTTGAGCAATGGAGTCATCCCCTGAAAACGAATGAAAACAATGAATGATAGGTAGAACTTCCCAGAGGAACAAAGGATAAATTAGGTGATGAAATTTCATTTTTTTAGTTTGTTGTGTAGGGTTAAAGAAGAAGGAAACATGTAACAGAAACAGAGCACCATGAAAGATGAATTCTGACCAGTTAAGAGAGAAAAAACAAAGTTTAAATTGCTTGAATCTAAAGCACCATTTAGATAGATTTTAGACCCTTTAATATCCAATTTAAACAGATGAAATGCAGATGAATACTAAGAAAACAAGAAGTACATACAAATACTAGAGTATAAGCTTCATGCCACCACCAGTAGAATCTTTTTCTTGAAGAGTTCTGGACTTCTGCATTTGTATTTCATTCAGATTCAGAGAAGTTTTTACAATATCAAGAAAAATGTCTATACTTTTGCCAACTCACCCCTTTGAACACCTTAAAAATGCTCCAATATATATATAAACAGCCTCATTAAGATATAAGAATCAAACTCTCCTACTATCCTATGATTTTGGATCCGATTACATCAAAAAGAAGACAATTTGTAAACTACTTGCTAAAAATAGAAAATTCGTTTTGTTGGAAAATAGGGGTCAAAGATAACATCATATCTCTCGACTCACAATAGTTGTTACAAAACGGGGAGACATTTTTGGAGATGAACCCGTGATTGATAAAAACCACTTCCAGTTTTTAAAAATTTGTCTCCTTATTCTTGGGATCTGCACCCAAAAAATATGACTAAAAAAGGAAAATATTAAATGCAAAATTATGGAAAAATGGACCGTAAAGATTCATTTGAATCTCTCAAACTATGACACATGTTTAAAAAGTGAGAGGTTTTTGTTATATAGTTCATTCTTGAAAAAAACCTCTCTGGTTTTTTCCAAACTCCTCTCCAATTGTTTGGAATGTGATCTTGAAGTTGACTGCAAAAACAGTCATTCCCAGAACTTGCATAGCACACCCTGTAGACTTTGTGTAGCGTGTTTGTTTTCGTCATTAAAATTCATTTAGGAGGTGGCTACAACACTAAATGAGGCTGCAAATGTTGATTTTTCAATAATCTAGGTTAATCATGTAGTTCATTCCAATTTTGCATTTGTCTTAACCATAAACAATAATGTTGTAGCAACCAAGATCACAAGAAGAAACACCGTGCACAAGAACACAAGAAGTATCCTGGGAAACCCTTCTCAACAAGGGAAGAAAACCCAGCCAAATCCTTTGCTATATTCTTCAAGAGAAATACATTCACCACCAATAATACCTAACACACAAGAAGGTTCTCAAACCCTAGAAGACTAGCGCCCAAGAGAGGTGCGCACTTTTCCCAAGAATATGTACTTGTTGAAATTTCCAAACTCATGTGAAAGATATGATTCCACAATGGGGAATCTACCTTTACTTATATTAGAATTGTCCTATCAACATAAGTGTCTATTGGTACAACAGGACCGACCTCTCTAAGTCACATTATAATTAATATTAACAAGATTAATTATCTTTTACATTTATTATTAATCACATTAAGGTGGGGTTGACCTATACCCTTTACATTACAATTAGGGTTATAGGCAGGTCTGACTCTTGAACAATATAGCAATGGATCTTATACACCCACTCGGGGCACATCCATAGAGATGTCCATATCTCTGGCTCACTGCATTACACAAAAGAACCACTTCTTCACTAATGCTCAACCACTAGGATCACGTTCACTTGTGCTCGTACACATGCACGTCCACTCAACATATCTTCTTTCCCAATGGATTACACATGAGAGTCATCTGGAGTTTCTCATCAAATATTTTGCTCAGAGGAGGCTAATACATCATCTTCATTTCTTTTCGCATGACGATGCACCCAACACTTTGGGATTTTACACGTTCACCTTGTGCTCAGCTGCAGGCACGTCAAACTCTGCAGATATCCTTTCTGACTGTGTTACATAGGAGAATCATATGGAGTTCTTCTCAACTCGTTGTAAGGAGGAGGCCATATCTACGTTCTTTCTCTTTCTCAGATAGGAACCACATACCCATATCAAGGTTTTTCTCTCAGGTTTGTAAGCTGGAGAATGTCTCACGTAGCTGCAATCATCAACACTCCCTCTCAGCTAGGGAGACATTTTCCACCAGGCCAAGTCTCTCACGGAAATACTCGAACTTTGTCTTGGAAAGTGGTTTGGTGAAGATATATGTGATTTGTTCATGAGTAGGAAGATATTGCATGTGTAATTTCTTCCTCTGCACCATGTCTCTAATATAGTGATACTTTATTTCAATGTGTTTCGATCTGTCATGAAACACTAGGTTCTCAGAGATCTTTACACAACTTTGGTTATCACAATGAATAGTAGTAGGATCCATCTCATGATCAAACAAGTCAGTCAGAAGTTTGTGAATCCACACTGCTTCATGAACTGCCACACTCAATGCAATGTACTTTGCCTCTGCAATGCTTCATGCCACAAAGCTTTGTTTTCTGCTACACCAGGAAACCATGGCAGAACCTAAAGTGAAGCAACAACCGGAGGTGATTTTTCTGTCTACTGCGCTTCCTACCAAATCTTCATCGGCATATCCTTGCAGGCTCAAGTCCACACTAGAGGCATATCTCAGACCATAACCAATTGTGCCTCGTAAGTATCTCAATACATGGTTTGCATCTATCCAGTGCGTTTGTCTCGATTGGCTCATAAACTGGCTAAGCACATTTACTACATAGAAAATGTCTAGTCTGGTGTTAACCAGATACATCAGAGATCCAATCAATTGTCGGTACAAGTGTGGATCTACATCTCCTGAATCAGTATCACTCATTTTCTTCAAATCCATTACCATTGGAATGGAATGGATTTTCATTTTGTGATGCCGAACTTTTTTAGTATCTCCATAGCATATTTTCCTTTACTCAGGAAAATATCATCTGTTCTCTGCCATACTTCTAGTCCCAAGAAGTAGTGAATCAAGCCCAAATCCTTCATTTCAAATTTAGCAGTCAATGCTTGTTTTTATTCAACAATGAGTCTCTCTGAACCAGTGAGGAAAACGCCATCCACATATAGGACCAAAATCAAACACTCATTGCTATCAATGTGATAATATAAGTTTGGATCAGCAACACTTTTGTTGAAGCCCAAACTCATCATAAATCCATCCATTTTCTCATACCAAGCACATGGTGCTTGCTTTAGGCCATATAGGGCTTTCTTCAACCTGCATACATGAGATCTTTCGGTGTGTACAATGAATCCTTCTGGATTCTCAATATAAACTTCTTCATAAATTTCACCATTGAGAAAGGTTATATTTATGTCCATCTGATGTAGATTCCAACCCATGGAAGAAGCTAGTGCAATGATAGATCGGATGTAGGGGTATCGGGCTACTAGTGAAAAAGTCTCACATAGTCAACTCCCTCTATTTGAGAAAACCCTCTGGCCACAAATCTTGCTTTGTATTTTTCAATGCTTCCATCAGCAGCATGCATGATATTGTAAATCCATTTGAAAGTTACTACAGACTTTCCCTCTCATCTTGGAACAACATCCCATACATCATTTTTTAATATAGATTGGTATTCTTCAGTCATGGCATCTTGCCATACTTGTTCTCCTGAAGCTTCTCCATGACAAGTTGGCTCTGAGTCAATAATGTGGGTCATGGCTGAAAGGTAGCTTGAGAATATATGTGGTCTTTTTCTCTCTCTGGTTATTTGTTGTGGGGATTTATGCCCTTCTTCTTCTTGTAGAGTTTGTCGGGCCCAAGCAAGCCTTTTATGTCCAACTGTAATATATTTGGGTATGTTTCTTGGAGCAACTGAATTGGCTGGAACAACTGGATCAACTGAAGCTATTGGATCATCTGGAATAATATTTTTCTCCCTCTGAATTGTTGAAGGAAGAGAAGGTATTGTCTCACTATCAATTTCCATCTAAGCTTCTCTGGATTTCTGGAAGGCTAATTCTTCTTCAAACGTAACATCTATGCTTACTTCAATTTGTCTCTGACCAGGAATGTAGATTCGATAAGCTTTTGAGGATTCACTGTATCCAACAAATGTGCCCTTCCTTCCTAAAGGTTCTAGCTTGTATCTCTTTTCTTTGGGTATATGAAGATACACTGGACATCCAAATATTATGAAGTGTCCAATCTCTGGCTTCACTCCGGTGAAGGATTCTTCTAGAGTAATGTTCTTTAGGATCTGATGAGGGCTTCTATTTTAAACATATATTGATGTCATACATGCTTCTTCCCATAGAGTCATAGGTAGACTCTGATCATGTATCATTTCTTTTGTTGCCTCAATGATAGTTCTATTTTTCCTTTCAACTACCCCATTTTGTTGAGGGTTGTAAGGAACTGTGAACTCCCTCTTGATTCCTCCTTCAATATAAAAATTGTTGAATTCTTTTGAGGTGTATTCTCCTCCATTGTCTGATCTTAATATTTTGATTTTTCTTCCGGTTTGGTTCTCAATTTGAGCTTTGAATTCTTGAAATTTTGCAAGGACACCATCCTTGTTGTTTAGAAAGTAAATCCAAGTCTTCCTGGAGTGATCATCTATGAAGAGTACATAGTACAAGTACCCAATTAGATATGCAACAGTCATTGGGCCACATAAGTTTGAATGTATCAAGTCCAAGATTTCCTTGGATCTATTGTCACTGTTTGGGAAGGATCCTTTAACATTTTTTCCAAGGGCACAACCTTTGCAAACACCTTTATGCTGGAAGATCTCTATAATGAATGTGAGCAAGTCTTATATGCCATAGCTCACTCAAGCTGATAGTGTCATGTAGCAAGGCTTGAACTAGTTTGATGGTTAATTTGTAGAAGTTGTTTTCTCGGAAACCAATTACCTTGGCATAGCTTATATGAGAGTCTTTGTTCCATGCAAGGACTCTTCCTTGTGAGAAAGTAATCTTGTAGCCTTTTTCTTCCAAGGTAGAAATAGAGACAATATTTCTCTTCATTCCGGGTATATATAGTACTTCTTCTAATTTGAGTTGCATATCTGAGTCTAGTTGGAAGGTAGAAGTTTCAACTCCTCTCACATTATATCTAGCATCATCCCAAGAACAACATGTATATGTGTCTCTTTCTCAATGAAATGTGTTAGGTGATTTCTAAGACCGATCATGTGCCTTGAAGCACCACTATCAATTAACCAAGTATTATCATTGGTAGGGACCATACCTGAGAGTGTTGAGATGTTGATGTCTTCATTTATTTGAGGTTTTGTCTTCCTGGAACCGAGTTTTCTTGAGTCATCAAGCTTGCTTCTCATCATGATTTTTCTCATTTTGGATTCTTCACAAACCTTTGTCAACTAGGCTATAAAAACCTAACAGCTAGGCTAGGCTAGGCTAGAAATTTTAGGTTTTGTTGGACTTATGAATGCCAACAATAAGCCTTGAGAATTTTGATAGCCTTGGTAAGCTGAAGAGATTCTTCAAAGAGTTGCAGAAACACAATTCTGAAATTTTCTGCAGAAATTAGCGAAATCCTAGAAACCCTAGGGCCAAAAATTCAAAATGCTCAAAATTGCAATTTGAGAGTTGTTGGAGGTGCGTTGAAGGAGGTCATACACACCTATGTCCTTTTAGCCACAACGTCCAAGTTTCAAGTGCTGGAAACCCTCAGAAGAGTAGGCCATATGGATTTTCTGGGAACCCTAGGAGGGTCGTACAGTTTCTGCAAAAGTGAGAGAGGATGAATGGAAAATGTTTTTGCAATGGGATATTCAAGACCTATGCTATGATACCATGTTGATTTTTCAATAAGCTAGGTTAAGCATGTAGTTCATTCCAATTTTTCATTTGTCTTAACCATAAACAATAATGTTGCAATAACCAAGATCACAAGAAGAAACACCATGCACAAGAAAACAAGAAGTATCCTGGGAAACCCTTCTCAACAAGGGAATAAAACCCAACAAAATCCTTTGCTATATTCTTCAAAAGAAATACCTTCACCACCAATAATACCTATCACACAAGAGGGTGCTCAAACCCTAGAATACTAGCGCCCAGGAGAGGTGCACACTTTTCCCAAGAATATGTACTTGTTGAAATTTCCAAACTCATGTGAAAGATATGATTCCACAATGGGGAATCTACCTTTACTTATATTAGACTTGTCCTATCAATAGAAGTGTCTATTGGCACAATAGGGCTGACCTCTCTAAGTCACATTACAATTAATATTAACCAGATTAATTATATCTTACATTTATTATTAATCACATTAGGGTGGGGTCAACCTATACCCTTTACATTACAATTAGGGTTACAGACAAGTCTGACTCTTGAATAATACGGCAAGGGATCTTATACACCCACTAGTGCTCATCCACTAGGGGCACATCCATAGGAATATCCATATCTCTGGCTCACTACATTACACAGAAGAACCACTTCTTCACTAGTTCTCAACCACTAGGATCACGTTCACCTGTGCTCGTCCACAAGCACGTCCACTCAACAAATCTTCTTTCCCACTGCATTACACATGAGAGTCATCTGGATTTTCTCGTCAACTCTTCTTCTCAAAGGAGGCTAATACATCATCTTCATTTTTGTTCTCATGATCATGCACCCAGCACTTTGGGATTTCACACGTTCACCATGTGCTCAGCCACATGCACGTCCAACTCTGCAGATATCCTTTCTCAGTGTGTTACACAGGAGAATCATCTGGAGTTCTTCTCAACTCTCTATAAGGAGGAGGTCATCTCTACATTCCTGCTCTGTCTCAGATAGGAACCACATACCCATCTCAGGGGCTTTCTCTCAGGTTTATAAGCTGGACAATGTCTCATGTAGCTGCAATCATCAACATAAATTCATTGCTAGATCATCCACCAATCATTTCCCAATGTCCTTTAACCCTCTGTGTACTTACAACACTTGTGTAGTGAATTGGTGTGATGCGTTGTGTAAATGCATCCTTCAACATTTTCATAGCACGCTTTGCACAATGCAGCTAGTTGTTTCTTCAAGACTCATCCAAATTGTGGATGAAACATCTGTGGAGGTTGGTGATGACTTATGGGCCAAACACCAATCATTTCCCAATATTTATCATCTTTAAATATGCTTTCAGAATTTGCGTAGCGCCGGGTCGCTACACAAACTCTGTACAATGCAGTTTCTGCAAAACTCAAAACTGGTGTATTTTCAAGGGTTCTTCAAAAAACAAAAATGGTGCAGTCATGAACCTAGATCTCAGCCACCTCTACAAGTTTAAAGTCTAGACTCTTCCTTTTAGCTGAAGCTCTTGTCATGGGAGATGTAGGTTGAGTTAAATATACCACGTTAGGACTTTGTTTGACCTCTTTTCACTTTAAAACTTCTGGAACCTTTGGAACTGAATGCCTCCTTGGACTTAATGCATCTTCTGATGTTTGCATGTTAGATGTCTTTTCAACCAATTTCCTCTTCATCTCCCTGTTGTACTGAAAAGACTGTGCTATGACATGCTTGGCTTATTTAAGATGCTCTTGTAATTCTTTGATAATTTTTTCTTTATCCTCTGGCTGCACCTGATCTTCATGTATTTCCTGAGATGAATGTTCAACATGTTGTGTATGCAAAGCAGGTACAAGTGGTCTTTTGGTAGTTGATCTTATGGTTGGGTTGCTTACTCTGGGTATTTCCTCCACTTCATAGGTAATAAGGAATCTCATAACGACCTTGAAAATACTGATGCTAACAATTTCCAAGGTAGGAGAGGGTCCATACAGCTGAAGGAGGGCACAATTTCTAAGAGGAGAGGAGGGCACACTTTTCCAGAAATTGCAACATTAAATGTTGAGTTGACAGCGGTGAAAAGGCAGGTTGTACAACACTTTTTAGAGGTCGTACAACTACATAGAGGCACAAAAATTGAGGCAAGATGATGGCACAATTTTCTTGGTGTTTTATTGTATGGAATTAGTGTAGAATAGTATTGCCAATGTGCACAGATATCGAGATTTTATTTGTTGTTAAAGGGATTGTACATTGCATAAAATGAAGTATGTCTAGTGTAGTTTTTAGCATACAAATAGATGAAGTCTATTGGCACATTTTTCAAGTATTTATTTTTGTTGATTATTTTCTATTGTAAACTTTGATATGAAATTTCTCTGAGCTCAATAAGAAAAATCTCCTTGAACTAGTTTTCCCAAGTTGGGTTTTTCCAGGGGCATTGCCCGAAAATTTCTAGTGTTCAAGTGGTATGATTTGTTTGTTGTTCATTATTATTTTCGCTGCTATTTTAGTTTCAGATCTCTATAATTTAG
>JASDQU010216188.1:0-13649 GCA_032191745.1 Picea mariana
GGGAAAAAAGGGGGTCAACCAAGACAGAAGTCTTCATCACGGGGGAAATGCCAAATCCACAGTCGAAGAATCGAGTTGCCTATAATTATAGGACCCCAACAAAGTGGAAGAAATATCTGATGGGAAAGGAGACCATAATCCACAAAGATCACCAACTGCTACAATATTTTTAGGCCTAGAGTAAGCTACAAAAACAAGGCATTACAAGTGTATGGGGATTTTACAACAGTTTCATCTAGTCATCAAGTATAAGAAGGCATCACAAACAAGTTGGAAAACATGACTTCAAGGCCACTAATATGTAAACTTATGTCGATATTCCATTGGAACAATTCATCACAAAAGATCTCACAAATAAAACTGAAATCTACACTATGAAGGTTAAATTCCTTTAGATTCCAGAACATTTAGTTACTGACATCTTGCTTATGCATGAAATAGATAAAATGCATAAATAGAGAAAAGTAAAGTACAATCACACACCATCCACAAGATAACACAAATATTTTCTTTTGGAAACCCTTATGGGAGAAAACATAGCTAGAAGGTTAGGTTTCTCTGCTCTCCTTTCTCTGGTATGGAAATAATGCAAGTACAAAGGAGACGAAACTCTCTATAAATCATGAGTCGGTTTACACTCTCTATAAATTTGTATGTGAAAAACCAAGGTCATACAATAGATTAGGAGTTGCTAGGGTTTGCATGTATTGTCCATATGTTTTTTGTATTTATTTATGGGCCATTTTCAAAAGTACATGAGCCTTTGTAAGCTTTGAATTTATTAGAATGATAAGCTTGGTTGATGGGAATAATATCCTTGTGTATTATGGTCAAGAATTTTGGTTTCCAATATTGTTTTCGTTATATTTATTAGAGTTGAATATTCAAACAAGTGTATGTTGTTTTGTGAGCTACTAATTTGATTTACAACAAGGAAATCACTAGATAATAAGATACCTAGGGCCAGAGTAAGGTATTTCAATATGGTATCAGAGCAGTCACTTCGAGAGGAAGCCAGATCTCAAATACATAGTATTTGATAGTAGATATTTTAGATCTACAGTATATCTTAGCACATCCATAACCAAAAGTTAGAAATCAAGGGTTGGATTTCAGGAAAACAACAATATTGAGGTAGAACTAGTTTTTTGTAGTCATACAAAGTTGTACGTAGGTTGCAAAAGGAACAGACATGTACATACATAGTTTTCTTTGGAGACAGTTGAATATATGCAGGTTGTAGTAAGCACATGTGCATACATACATGGGTTTCAATAAGGAAATTTGTGTCCATATACAAGTTTCAGTGGTGATAGACATGTACAGGATTGTACAAGTCAGTACAAAGGAAGTTTCAGAAGTAGGTTATTTATAGAGTAGTTTATCGGGTCTAAGGGATGGCATCAAAAAGTTTGAGAGTTGAAGACAAATTGGATGGAGCACCCAACTTCCTATCTTGGAAAGCAAGAGTTAATTTGGTGTTGAAGGATTATGATCTTTGGGAGTTAGTGGACAAAGTAGTTGTTCCATCGACAGTTCTGATAGCTTAGGAAACTCATGAGAATAAGGAGATCAAAGTTGAGAGGGTCATCTTGGACTCAAAGAAGGATCATCTAATTCCTCACTTATCTTAGAAGAATATATTCAAGGAGATGTTTGATGCCCTGGTAGGATTATTCCAGAGCACTAAAATGAATAGGAAGATTGTATTAAGAAATAGACTCAGATCTATGTAGATGTCTAGATATAAAAATGTTACCATCTATTTCATGTGGATCACACAAGTATGTGATCAAATTGCATCCATAGGGGAGAAAATGGATGAAGTAGATCTCGTGAATGTGGCATTGAATGGTATTCCTAAGTCATGGGAACCATGTTGGGTTGTTATATTTTTTTCATTGAAAGTCTAGTTGAGGTGGATCAACTGATAGTCGAAGTCGAAGGAATTGACAACAAGTCAAAGGTCGAGGTGGCTCGACTGGGTTAAGATGAAGTCAAAGAAATCGACAACAAGTTGAAGTTTTAGATGGTTTGACCAAGTAAAGTCGAATTTGAAGACATCGAAAATGATTTGAAGAGGTCAACCGACAAGAGGCCGATAGGAAGGCGTGTGGAAACCGACTGAAGACTAAATGAAGGTTGACCGGTAGTCCAACTTGGTAGTCGAATGTAACATAATCCAAATATTTGTGGGATTTTTAGCCAATGATCTGCATGGATCTATAACCATATTTGGGCACCTTTTATTTAGGTTTTTTCCTACTATAAATCCTATAAAGAAGGCATGTTCTAATAATGTAAAAGATAATGGCTAATCACCAATAGATGATGAAATCATAGAGGTTGTTGGTCGTGTAGATGTAAGTTGAATTGGCTACAGGTTGTTTTTGTGAAAAGCAATAAGGTATGATGCCGATTTTGTCTTAGGTGTGGACCAAGGTTAGGCATGTAACCTTTTATTCTAAATAAATAAGACAACAAGAGAGCATAACGCTCAAGGAATTTCAGTTTTCCCGGTTTGTGTTTCTAGGCTAAAATCTTTGTGTACTATGTGTTTTCTTTGTCATTTACCTTCTTGTTTAAATCTTTCTTCCTCTCTTATTCTAGGTTTAGCATGAAAGTGTTTCTCATTTCCTAACAAGTGGTATCAGAGCTTGGTTTAAAAACCTTGTATGTTACCTAAACCCTAGGTTTAGTAAGAATCGTAAGTCAAAAATCTTCAAAGATTGTGTTTAAAGAATGACAAACATCTCAAGAATAGAGATCGAAAAATTCAATGGCCCAAATTTTGAGCTTTGGAAGCTTAAAATTGAATATCCCCTTGTAGATCGAGAAAACTAGGCAACAGTCTGTCCAGGTACCATGACAATAGGTATGTCGACGAAAGAATGGGAGAAACTCGAGAGAAGGGAAAGGAGTACGATTCAACATTGTCTTGCAGAGTCAGTACTGTTGAATGTCTCAGATGAAGATTCAACCAAGAAACTGTGGGACAAGTTGGGAAGATTGTACCATTCGAATCCCTAGTAAATAAATTGTTTCTCAAAAATAAATTGTATCTTTTGAGGATGAGTGAGGGAAGTTCGGTGACTAAGCATTTAAATGCATTTAATACCATTTTAATCCAATTATCTTCTATGGATATTAAAATCACTAAGGAGGAGAAATGTTTTAGCCTATTATGTTCTTTTCCAGACTCCTGGGATAGCTTAGTCATGGTTATAGGGAGTAATACAACCAAATTAACGATAGATGACATGATTGCATCTCTACGGTCGGAGGAAATGAGAAAGAAGAACATGGAAGGATCGACAAAAGATGAATTAGTGGTGAGAGGTCAATCGGTTGATAGAGATAAAGAAAATCTAATTCAAAGGGTAGATCTAAATCCCATGTTCAGTTGACGAGAAGATGTTGGAAATGCAGTAAATTTGGGAAATATAAAAAGGACTGCAAGTCAAAGGAAATGGAAGTCAATACAGGATTTGACGAGAAGTAATCTACTAAGAGAAAGATGACGCCAGATAAAGGAGGTGATGTGTATCTAGTGTCGACCAATACACAGTCGGATCATATGGTTGGTTGATCGACTTATGATAATCCTATCATATGACACCACATAGAGAATGGTTCTATGAATATGAGCAATATGAAGGAGGATATGTGTTCTTAGAGGACGACTCAACAACCAAAATTTTTGGACGAGGAAGAGTTCAACTAATACTGCAGGATGGGAAGAGTATAACCCTTCTAAGTGTGTTACACATTCTAGGTTTGGAAATAAACCCGATCTATGTCATAAATATGAGTGTTGCAAGGGTGCACCTCTATTTCAAAAGGATTCATGCAATATGATCAGAGGTGTGATGGTATTAATGAAAGGAGTTCAGATTGGAACCCTATACAAGTTACTAAGGATTGTTGACATGACTAGATGCAACAACGTCATTATTCTTGAAGTTGACTCAACTTCAAATCGACTCGATTCAGGTTGAGTCAATTCAAACTGAATCGATAAATCATCATAAAGTCGACCTGACCATGCTATGGCACGAGAGGATGGGGAATATTAGAGAAAAATGACTCTGAGATATTCATAACAAAGGTGTGGTCGAATATTTTCCTGGATGTAATTTAGAAGTCGATTTTTTTGAACATTATATATATGGAAAACAAAGTCAGGTGAGGTTCCCATCTGGATCGACAAGGACAACGATGATTCTAGAGTTGGTTCATAGTGATGTGTTTGGCCCTATTCCAATTCCTTCACTTGGTTGATCCCTGTATTATGTCTCCTTCAGAGTTGATTTTTGTAGGAAGAAATCAAAGGTTTTCGATAAATTCGAAGAGTTTAAATCTCTTGTAGAAAACCAAACAGATAAGAAGATTAAGATGTTGAGAAATAACAACGATGGTAAATTATTTGGAAAGTAATTTGATCAGTTATACAAGCAATGTGGCATAGAACTCTAAAATACCACACCATATACCCCACAACAAAATGGAGTTGTTGAGAGAATGAACAGAACATTGATGGACATGGAAAGGAGCATGCTTAGTGGTGTTGGGCTCGCACAATAATTCTAGGCGGAGGTAGTCGACATTGCAAAATATCTATTGAATATGTCTCCTTCATCGGTGCTATTTGACACGACTCCACGTGAGGTATGCTCTGGTAAGAAAAATTTGGTTTCATATCTCAAAGTATTTGGTTATGATGCATTTGTACATATTCCCAAGGAAAAGAGGGGCAAGCTAGAAAATAAGAGAGTCGAGTATATTTACATTGGATACAAATAAGGAATGAAAGGATATAAGCTATGGGATATTGCATCAAGGAAAAGAGTGTACAGTCAATATGTGGTCTTCAGATAAGTCGTAAGTAAGTCTGATCCTTAAGAAATTGTTCAAACAAAGAATAATCTAGAGAAGGTGCAATTTGAACTAAGGAATGAAGAAGATGACTCAGATGAGTCGACCGAATATGAAGAATAGGTGGAAATATTGACCCTGGTTATAAGGAGGTTAGAACAAGTAAGAAAACCAGTCAAAAGGTATAGTCTTCCTGAATTTCATTAGGAATTTTTGTTAACTTCCACCGATGATGATCCCAAGTTGGTCGGGGAGGTCATCGATTCAACATAGGGAAAACTCTGTAAGGATTCCATGGTCAAAGAGATGGAATCCTTGCACAATAATGAGACATGGGACGTAGTCAAATTACCTAATGGAATAAATCTTGTTGGTATAAAATGGGTATTCAAGAAGAAGATGAACGTAGTAGGTCAAGTTGGGAAATTCAAAGCTCCAATGGTAGCGAAAGGATAGTCCCAAGTCGAAGGAGTCGACTTTGGTGAGATTTTTTTCTATGTTGCAAAATTAACTTCCATTAGAGTACTAATGTCTATGGCTACATCATTTGTTCTATAAATAGAACAAATGGATGTAAATATAACGTTCCTACATGGGGACCTGAAAGAATAAATCTCCATGAAACAGCCTGAAGGATTTGTAGTAAAGGGTAAGAAAGATTTGGTGTGCAAACTGAAAAGATCCCTTTATGGTTTAAAGCAATCACCAAGGATGTGGTACCAAAATTTTGACACATACATCCTTATTTTTGTGTTTGTGAGAAGCAAAGATGATAATTGTATATATTCCAAAGAAGAAGGTGGGTGTTTCATATATGTTGCATTGTATGTCGACGACATGTTGTTGATTGGAAACAACATGAACACAATAAAGGAGGTGAAGAAGCAACTATCCTCCAAGTTCGACATGAAAGATATCGATGCAGTAAAATTCATTCTGGGAATGAATATCAAGAGATATTAGGTAGCTAGAAATCTCTGGTTGAACCAGAAGAAGTATATTGAAACAGTCTTGAAATGTTTCAACATGGAGGATTTCAAACCTATGAAGGTGCACATTCCCTTGGGAGAAAGGCTAATTGTTGAATAGTGTCTAAGTACATAGGAGGAAATAGATGACATGGCACATGTTCCATATGCAATTTTTTTTGGTAGTATAATGTATGTGATGGTCTGCACTCAACCAAACATTTCCCATATAGTGGGAGTGTTGAGTAGATACAAGTTGATGCCTAGGAAGGAGAATTGGACAACTTTCAAGAGAGTATTTAGGTATTTGTGTGGAAAAAAATATTATGTTATATGCCATCAAGGAAAACCTAGAGGTGATAGTAAATTAAATGTACATGGCTTTGTTGACCCCGATTGGGCTGGAGATTTGGATCGATGAAGGTCGACCAGTGGATATGTGTTCAAGATGTTTGGTGGAGAAATCAGCTGGATGAGTAAGCGACAGACGGTTGTAGACTTGTCAACAACATAACCTGAATACATGGAAACCACTCAAGGAAGTAAAGAATCAGTATGATTGCAAAGGTTATGTTCAGGAATCAGGTTTGAGCAGAAATTTATGACTATAAGTTGCGACGGTCACAACTCAATATTCCTGGAAAAGAACCCAGCTTATCATTCTAAGACTAAGCACATTGATGTACAATACCATTTCGAGAGAGAGATGGTGGAAAACAACAAGGTGATGCTATTGAAAGTAGACACGTTGAAAAGCATATTAGACTCTTTGACCAAGTCTATGAGTGATATGAAGTTCTCTTGGTGTAGAGAGCCAATGGGCATTGATGCCCTGGGTCTGTGAATGAGAGTTCAAAGGTATCCTAGTTTTAGTAAAGAAAACAACAAGTGGGATAATGTTGGGTTGTTATATTCTTTCTAGTGAAATTCTAGTCAAGGTGGATCGAATGGAAGTCGAAGTCAAAGGAATCGACAACAATTCAAAGGTCAAGGTGGTTCGACCGGGTAAAGATGAAGTTGAAGACATTGACAACAAGTCGAAGGTTAAGGTGGTTCAACCGGGTAAATTCGAAGTCGAATACATCGAAAACAATTTGAAGAGGTCAACTGATAAGAGGTCGGCAGGTGAGCATGTGGCAACTGACTAAAGACCTAATGAAGGACAACTGGGAATCCGACTTGGTAGTCGACTATAACAAAATCCCAAGATTTGTGGGATTTGTAGCCAGTGATCTATGTGGATATGTAACTGTCTTTGGGAATCTTTTCTTTAGGGTTTTTCCTACTATAAATCCTATAAATAAAACGTGTTGTAAAGTTGTAAAAGCTAATGACTAATCACCAATAGATGATTAAATCGTAGAGGTTGTTGGTCATGTAGATGCAATCTGAATTGGCTATAGGGTTGTTCTTATGCAAAGAAAGAAGGTATGATGTTGATTGTGTCTTAGGTGTGGACCAAGGTTAATTGTTTAACCTTTTATTATGAATGAATAAGACAACAAGAGAGAAAAACACTCAAGGAATGTTGGTTTTCCCAGTTTGGGTTTCCAGGGTAAAATCTTTATCTACTGTATATTTGATTTGTCATTTACTTTCTTGTTTAAATATTTCTTCCTCTCTTATGCTAGGTTTATCATGGAAGTGTTTCTCACTTCCTAACAAACCATTTGTTAAGGGAGTCTGCGGTTAAGAAAAACTCTCTGATTGGCAGAGGCTTTGGGATGATAGCATCCAAGAAAAGACTCGAGAGGATTCTAAAAGTAGAAATTAAGTAAGTAGTGATGAGAACTTGGCCCTTGTTAGTAAGACAAGGAAGATAAACGGAAAGAGTTCCAACAAGAATGGTAACAGTGATGGGGGTCATTGAATCCAGGGAAGAAGAAGGACTTTAGAGTAAAATTAAGTGCTTCTCATGTCATAATATTGGACATTATGCATCTCATTGTCCATAGAAGAATAAGGGGATCTTGGATGTTATACATTCATATGTCAGTGGGTTGATGTCAGTATCATCATTGGAAGGAGTATCAAACTATGTGACATTTATTGATGATTTTTCCATGAAAATATGGATCTTCTTTATGAAGACGAAGGATGAGGTATTCTATCAGTTTTAGGAGTTCAGGGCTCGGGTGGAGAACTAGATAGGAAAGAAGATCAAATTCTTGAGGTCGGGCAATGGGGGATAGTACACTTCCAATTACTTGATGGATTTATGCAAGAAGGTAGAGATCAAGAGGGTGCTGAAATTCTCGTACAACCCTGAGAAAAATGGGGTTGTGGAAAGAAAGAATCATTCCATGATCAGTTCTACTAGGGCTATGATGCATGAGCAGGAGTTGACTATGTTTATTTGGGCATAGGCATGTAAAATGGAAATATACATGTAGAATAGGATTCCTCATAGAATATTGGGGGAAAATAATCTAGAGGAGGCATTGTTAGGGGTGAAGCCAAAGATAAGACATTTTAGGATCTTTGGTTGTTCAGTCTACATCCATGTTCTCGTGGAGAAGAGGATGAAGTTGGAGCCTTTAGGGGAAAAGGGCATATTTGTGGGGTATAACGAGACCTCAAAGGATTAGAGGATATTCATACTAGTGCAGTGAACGACAATTGTTAGAAAATATGTTATGTTTGAGCATAAATTGGAATCTAGGAGATCTCACGAGTCATTAGCAGTGACAAAGGATGAGGAGAAATAGGCCCCGAAGGATGAGTAGCAGTTAGCATCTTCCAGTTCAAGGAGTCATACTTCAGGTGGGAGGAGGATTTAGCCTCTTCCAGCTATGTCAGGAGACCTAGGTGGTTATTATATACATTGAGGGATGTTGTTGAGGTTCCTAGAAGTGTAGTCAGAGAGTGTTGTCCTCTAAGGAATTTTCTCAACTATATGGTGATTATGAGTAGCATCATTAATGCCAAGCATTTTAGCTTTGAGGAAATCAATAGGTTTGGAGGGATTCCATGGTGGAGGAGTACACCTATATCATGAGGAATGATGTTTGGGACATAGTGCCAAGACTGGAGGGTAAGTCAGTTGTGAGTTACAGATGGCTCTACAAGATCAAGCATGTTGCATATTGTATCATCGAGAAGTTCAAGGAAAGGTTTTTAGTGAGAGGGTTATACCAAAAAGAGGGAGTGGACTATGAGCATACATTTTCTCTAGTCAACAAGTATACTTCTATTCAAGTTTTTATTTCTATTGTTTCACTTATGAACTGGTGGATTCATCATATGGATGTAAAGAGATCTTCCCCAGGATCCCAGGGCATGGTATTCCAGGATTAATGGATACTTGCAAAGTATGGGCTTTACCAAGAGTGAGGTGGATCCTAAATCGTACTTCATACTTGTTGGGGTGGATCCAATCATCTTGGTTTTGTACGTGGATGATTTGTTTCTCATAGGTGCAAAGGAGCTTATTGCAGGGTGTAAAGAATATTTGACTAATGAGTTCGAGATGAAAGACATTGGATTGATGCATTATTTCTTGGTGTTAGATTTAAGTAAGATACTGAGAAAGATATTCCTTGAATAAGGGAAGTACGCAGTAGAGATCTTGAGGAGATCGAGGATGGAGTATTGTAGACTGATGGCTACACCTATGGTTACTAATATAAAGAAGGTTGTGACTTTAGATTTTGACCCAGATTTATAAATGGAATGAAATGAAATACAGAGTTATAAAAAATGAGATACAACAAAAATTGACTTTTATTAATAAATGAAATGTGTTGAACTATAAAAAATGTAGAATGAAAAAAAAATTCTTGAATTATGGTGGTAGTTGATCTCTGAGAAGAGATGTGATGGCTACATGCATTTACTAGAGCATAGTACAATGAGGATGAAAGGAATTTTAATCATAAATCAGCAATGAGGACACCCTAAACATCCAAAAAACTAACCCTAAGAGATGAAACACCAAAAGTATTGTGGGCCCCGATGGGGTTAGTTGGTACACCAACTTCCTGAGGTCATAATGTTTGCATATGATCTCCATTTGGCATGATTAATAGCCTGTTAGAAAGGTCTATGTGAGAAGTACACATTCTGGTCAGCCCATATTATGTCTTTGGCTATTTTTTGGGCAGTTATTCATTCAAAAAACACTGTTTAGGGCCTAAAAACGTCCCCAAAAGTTCAAGACTTGAAAAAGTGTATAAAAACTACCAAAATGGAAAATTATGCTTTGAGCTAGTGGAATAGGTGGGTGGCCACTGATATCCACCTAGATAAATCCTCCCCCTTAGGAATAAATGGTCTCCATTTCATTGATTTCCCCCATCAGAAGGGGAAACTTTTGCTAAATTTGGCCCCCGTTGAGCCACTTTCCTTCATGTAGGAGTTGTCTTTCTTTGACAACACTATAAATATGGATCCTCTATTTGAGAGTGCCCTTAACCTGTGTGTCCATGATATGATTAATGGTTTCCTATTCTATACATTCATATTTGATCTCTTTAGGTGTCAACTTCTCTACTATCTCTTATGTGTCCAATAATGGTGGAAAGTGTGGTTGAAGGAGGTCCACGTTGAACACTAACTGCAAGCCAAGGAAGGGGGGAATACTAAGCTCAAAATCATTGTCACCCAAAGCCTTGGTGATTGTATAAGGACTATAGAAAAGTGGATGAATCTTACAATGGGGTCCTATAAGGCACTCCTTCTTCAAAGGAAACCAAACCTTGTATCCCATCTAAAACTTGTGTGGAACCCAGTGTTGATCATGACACTACTTGTACTTAACATTGGCTTTCTACAAAATATCATGGAACTATTGGCAGATATGTTAAATTCATTCAATAAACTTGGTGGTTTTTTCAACCACGGACTTAACATGGAATATTTTGTCTGTGTGGTTACAAGGGGCAGTGTGACATCAATGGGATCCAATGGTTGAAATTCTAGACCCACCTGAAATGGGTTGTTTATGGTCAAGATATGTAGAGATCTATTGTATCTATGTTGAACATAAGGGAGACTCTCATCCCATGTGCATGGATGCTTGTATTTTTATATGTGCAAGATATGTACGATCATTCTATTGACGACCACTCCCTAGCCATCAGTTTGGGAATGGAAGGTAGTGGATTTGGGGAGCTTGGTGTCCAAAAGTGACTGGAGGCTCGACCAAAATGTGATTAGAAACCCGTTTTCCTAATATGATATGATGGTCCATGGTATCCCAAAATTTACTCACACCTATTCAAAGAATATCTTGGAATTGGCCTATACTATGATACTCTTCTTGTAGGCTATCAAAATGGTCATCTTAGAAAATTGATCAAACACCAAAAAAACATAGTCATTGATCTGCTTGGTTGAAGGAAGTCTAGACATGTAGTCCATCGAGATGGATTCTTAGGGCCTGTCGACAGTAGGAAGAGGGATGTACATGCCTTTATTCTTAATGGATGGTTATGAAATAGTGTAGGCATTGCAAGTCCGGATATACATGTTGAATTCCTACCAAAGTTTTGGCCAATAGAAATACTTCTACAACATTGCCACTATCTTTTCCAAACCAAAGTGTCCTACCATCCAACTGTAGTGAGCTTCCCAAATCATCTTTTCCCACTCTCTTGAAGGAACACAAAGATGGCCCAAATGGCATAACAATCCATCATGAAGATGAAATTCAATGATGAGAATGCATGCGCCTAGCATATGATAAGTGGTAGTGAAGTCAGGATCACTCTCATATATTTGGGGCCACTCGGAGGCCTCATTTTTGTAGGAGTGGAGCACCATGGTTAATTTTTCAAATGGAAGTTAGTTGAGGTAGTTAGCAATGCAATTGGTGATCCATGTCTTGTTTTTGATGTTGAGATGAAACGGTTGCAAGTATGTGGGACACATCATTTTGTAATTTTCCTTGTGTGTGCATGAACTGCAAAGAATTTTGATCAGTGTAGATGATTTTCTCCTTCCTGAGAATGTGATTCTTCCATTGGCAATTGTAAGACACCCAACCCTGTAAGTGATTTTTAAGGGATGGTGTTAGGATATTTAAACACTTAGGAGTTAGTTAATATCTACTTGGTCTAATGTATCGTTAGGTAAAAGTGTGTTTCTTAGTCTGTTTCTTTAGTATGCATTTGTAGTTAGGAAATCCGACGGTCACGATATGTTCCCGACATAGAGTGATCTGATGGTTCATATTCTCCTCGATATTAACGGCCATTGATATGTGGCTTAACACCCGATTGGTCCATGATGTCTATTTAAAAAGCATGAAGGGTCATTTGTAAATGATCGATTGTGAGAAACTCTCTTGTAAAATCTCTTTGTAACTTTTTTTTTTGCATTAATAAACTGCTCCAAGTGGTCACGTTGGCTAGGGCCCTGGATGTTTCCCCGTAGGGGTTTTACCACATCAAAACATCGGTGTGTTGACATTTTATATGGTTTTGTGAGTGGTTACTGAAGGTATTTGTCCTTTGTTGGAATACCTGTGTTGTCGAACATGGTACCAAAGCCTATTTGAAGACCCGCTCCTATTGTAGATCGAGATCATGAAGTCGAGTTGCCTCATCTATGTTTTATACCATTTTTGTACATTTTTGGGCTGAGAGGATTGTTCCATTACATCTGGAATGCTCGTTTAATTCAGAAACATTTTTTTTTCACTTGAAAAGGTTTCTGTTTGCCCAAGATAAGGCCATTTGAGCTAGATCCAGAGATATAAAGCTTGAATACGCTCTTTTTAAATTTTTTGCAAAGTATTATTTTGGTTTTATATTGCTTGTTTCCGAGTTGCATATGCTCTTTTAGATATGCGTATGCTCTTTGCCCCGTTCCCTGTGTGATCTCAGCAAATCAGAAATAGATAGGAAAAGGTGCATTTTTGGGGTAAGCTAACCAAGACCAAACCCTTGTTGTCATCGAGAAGTGAAATTTCTTTCTTGTGTGAAAGGAATATTTTTTTAGCATGCTCTCCAAGCCAACAACAACAAAAACAACAATCCTCTTGCTAAACAATACGATATGTTTTGCTAGTCCACTTAGTTAAAAGTTTCATTATTAAGTAAGAGGTCTTGAGTTCAAGTCTCTCTTTTTGTTACTTTTTTTTTTAAAGTTCATGCTCCATTGTAAAGTGTGTTTCACTTCAAGTATAAAGTGAATCACTACAAGTAGCTTTTAGAGTTATTTATTTTGCATGCATCTTTTTTTCTATAAAGTAACTTCATTGTAAAAGTGATCCTCACTTCTTTTTATAAAAGTGGGTCACTTCATAAAGCAAATTACACCATCACATGGTCCTTTGGTTACCGTTTATGCATTTTTTTAAAAGGGCATAACTTTCACATCCGAAGTCCGTTTTCAGTGCCGGTTTTTTAAAAACCGCCTAATATTTGGAGATCTTTCCATTTAGATCATCAATTTCATTTTTTAAATCCGTATTATCTACATATTTAATATGAATTCTTCAAGTAATATTTTTCTTACCAACACCAACTACTTCCAATGGAAATCTCATATGGAGGATTTATTAAGAAGTAAAGGCTTGTACCAGACTACCTTGGGAAAGGAAACAAAACCTACTGATGTTGATAAGAAAGTCAAATGGGTTAATAAGAATGAAGAAGCACATGGAATAATCATAATGTCCATCTCTCATGATTTAAGGTTCCACCTTAAACAAATTGATAAACTCGATGAAGCTTGGGAAAAGATTGAATCTGTGTTTGGTAAACACAATATTATCCGGGCACAAAAGTTAGAAAATCAAGTACTGACTTTAAGTCCAAGTTATTTTTCTTTCATTGAAGACTATTTATTTAAGTTTAAAAA
>JASDQU010216189.1:0-17716 GCA_032191745.1 Picea mariana
CAGAGCTATGAGTCTATGTCTGTTCTAGGCAACCCAGAAATGCATTCCTGAATCGGAATTCCCTGTGCTAGACTCGAGTGGAAGCATCCTGTGATTGTATGGGAAAACTGAGCTAGCCCGTGCATGAAGCCTGCTCCGAAATCATCACCGTGAGATCATCCTGTGAATTGCTGAGCCAGTTGTTGGAAGCATTTGTCTGTGTTTCCTGTAGATTGTTGTGATCACGCAGTACTGGACTGCGTGAGGCTTGTGGGCCTGTGAGTGACTCCTCCAGGTGAGGGAGTGCACAGAGGGAGAAGAGGACTCCTGGAAGGAACCCTGTAGCTGCCATAGAGCCCAGAGAATTCTGGTCCGGCCTATTCCTGTAACCCAAGGTAAGGGAGACTGGCAGCTGAAGGACTGTCTAGGTGACAGAGAAGGTGCACTCTCCTGGGGTGGAACAGGCATGGGGGGAATGAGGGTCTATGGGCAGTGAGNTCCACGAACCTCCCAGCCTTAGACCACACTGTTCATCAGCTCAACAGTAGGTCACCCCCGAGCTGGGAGGTTCGTGGAAGGCCTGCACTTGGTTGGTGATTTCTCCAGCTGATAAAAGATAAGTATTCTGAATTATGTTTTAAAACGTTTGGCATGACTGTGTTGTTCATGTATCATGTTTTCCGCTGTGTAAAAGAGTTACTGTTGAATGCTATGGAATGTTTAATTATAGCAGTAACCAGATATGTTTCACTCTCTAATTTACATGTGTTTAATTTTGTTTAAATTCATGTGCTCATAAGGTCAGTACAAATTTTGTAATCATTCATGTATAGAATGGTAAACTGAGAGGTTGGGAAACCTGGGTAGTAAAAGGGTACACTACAGCGTCCGCGACCGACAATCTGTCAACTTCCTCTTCTTACAATCTAGCAATGTTGTGCTCCAGTCAAATATTTGTGCATTCAAGCACTGGATTGTACAATTCATATGTGCACAAGACGCCTGATGGAGAGATGCAAAACCAGTAATCCGCCCAATAAGCAACACGATCACCTGCAGCGATAAGTCAGTAATCTTGCTTATCAGAACCTGTGAGCTCGATCGGTCTGTACCAGCCTCACAGTAAAGTCCTATCAATTTCGCTATGTTGTGCAGCCCCAAAGGAAATGTTCGAAAGTTGACTGGTTCCCCTCTCCTAGAGAGGCTAGTCAAAAAATATATGTCCTCAGTCGTGGGCACCAATGACTACCCCTCTAACATAAATGCCTCTGCATCCGGATGCCAATAATCAACCAAGGCGTTCAGTAGCCTAGGTTGTGCCCACATAAAAGGACATAAGAAGAACTTCAGCAACCCACATTGCATTAAGGTAGCCACAACATTGGGGTCTTCCCCGACCAACTCACTAACCTCCTCATGCTCTCTTTCTCTCCAGTGAACATACATCCTACAAAACACCAAAGTTTAGGAGGGTTAACCCTTGTTTTTTTAATTATTTTTCATTCAATAAGGGGGTCCACGTGTGTTGTAATGCTGACAATCGCATGTACACGTGTGCAGTTTTTACTCTGCCCAAATGTACATGTGGCCTGTCATAAGACAACCCGCGTGGACCTAGGGAAGACCTTTTGAAGGTCGATTCCCCCCCAAAACTTGAAACCCAAAGCATAAAGAAAGATTGAAATTACAAGATGAGAGAGTTTATACTTACTTGGTCCAGACAGATGGTCATTTCGTCCACTGTAGCTCCCGGAATCACCACTTTTATCAAAGGTTTTTTTTTGGCTCCAGAGTCAATTTCCAAATTAGCAATGGTGATAATAAGCTGCCAGCTTCTATTTATAGACTTTTTGGCCTCTTTTTGTCACTTTTTTGGTCCCCCTTATCATGTTTTTCAAACCAAAAACCATTTAGAGTGATTTAGGAGTTACATTGGAGGGGTATATTGGGTATCCAAACAATTTTTTTTTTTGGAGTTTTGGGTAACTTTTGACGGTCCATGGAAAAATCTCAGATGATCAACTTTAGCATGTAGGATAGGTTCCCTCCTTGAATTTTGTCTCTCGTTGTCTTTATCCCTTTGCCATAGGATCGATCCCATCAGATTGCGACATGGAACCATCATTGCTGCTTTATAAGTGTCTCAAGTTGGTGGTAGATCTTACCGGAACATGGATGCCCTAGGTAGATCCTGGTTGCATTATGGTGTCCATGCTGTCTGTAATCATTGTAGGCTCGGGAGTCCTTGTTGTTTTTCTTGATTATGAGTTTGAGTCTCATTTGCATGATTCCTTTTCACTCTTGACCTCACCCTCAGGACTCCCAAAAGACATAACGAGTCTTCTTTTAAGCCCTTTTCACACCCTCTAAACATGAAAAGATTGTCGAGCGATCTTGTGGCCTTTCATGTTCGTTAAAATGAAATTTGAAGTCATGTATGTCTGGCGGTAGTTTACTCCTTTTTTAGTTCGGACGGTTAACTGTACGAACAAAGGTATACTCTAAGGAACTTCAGTTCTTTAGAAGAGTACTCTCAGGTATCATTTTAACCCTTTTTCTGTCCTGAGGGACTAAATTTATGAAAAAGGAACCCCCACGGAGTCCATAGTTAAGCTCTTTTTAGACTCCTTAAAATTTAAAAGATCGTCGAGTGACCTTATTCTTTCACACTCGTTAAAATGGTCCAGAAGAACATTCCTGATGGAGTCCATATTTTATCTTTTTTCAGACTCCTTAAAAATGAAAAAAATGCCGAGTGATCTTGTCTTTATCACACTCGATAAAATGGTTTTGAATAGACGTCTTGTTGGTGTTGGTTTACCCCTTTTTTGAACCAACTAGACTACCTTCGAAAAAGGTACCACATTGGAGTCTCCTTTTACATTTTTTCAGACTCTCTAAATATGAAAAACCATTGAGCTTACCTTCTCTAGGCTTGTTAAACTTACATCAAAGGACGTTACCATTGTGTGTCTTATTAACCGCATTTTCATACCTGTGTCTTTGGCCTAATGCCGGCTCCATGTTGCTCTCAACTCAACCATCTGAAGCATGCCTTATACGCAAGCCCTATAGCACTTTACCTCTGTGTCTTGACACCTTTGGCCCTTGGAGGATTTTTCTCGAGTGTCATTTTATTGCATATGTCCCTTTGCCCTGAGAAACCCTGTGTTCCATGCGCTTGGAACTAGTATGTTTGCGACACTCAATCCTCCTTTGTAAGGTAGCATTCTTTTATTCTTTTTCAAGCTTTCCAACATTATTGAAAAAGACAAAAAAAACAAATATAACCCAAAAAGAGGAAGGGAAAAGTATTTTCTTTATTGGCATCATAATGAAATGCCCTTGGATAAAGCACATCTGTCTATTTGTTCATCAAACTATGGGATTTAATACGACCTTAGGAAGCTGTTTCTCGCTACACAGAGCTATTTCCTCCTCCATTTGGTTATTCTTCCAAACATATGGAGAGTTTGCGTCGCCTCCTGCCTCGTAAACTTATGTTAATTCCATGCTTCCTGGGTCTCATCATTTGTTGTGCTATTGTCCAAGGGAAGTTTTTACCAAGCCTGAGTCGGCCCCTCTGCAGTTTGTCTCTTTCCCTCATGCCTGGCCATCCTGAACATCCAATCAAGTCTTTGTTCGAAATCAATGAAGCATTCAGTCTGATCATGAAGATTCTCTAGTCCATGATTGATGAGCTATCGAAGACCTATGGGTAGTGAAGTCATACACTCATATTACACTCCTACCCAAGTTTTGAAGATTTTGAAGTTGTTGCTCGAGCTCTGAAGACCTCATCTCCAGCCATCAGGCCTTATCAGTTTCTAGAAGATGGATACTCTACACGTATATCTTTTTGATTTAGAGATGTAGCTCTGCTATGTATTGCTCATGGCTACACTTTATATAGTTATATGACATGGATCTATAATGTATTTTATTGGTAGCCATAATTTTATTTTATCCTGAGCATGGGTATGCCCGCCTCGGTGAGACACTTGTTATTTTTGTAGATGACACCTCCCGATTTTTGGTCCCTGGGCTCACTTGTTCGGCACATCAGTGAATATTGTTAATGTATTTCGGCCATCAGATGCTCTTTTGACCTCACACATTAGGGGGCATCTGTTATAACCCTAATTTGCACCAGACATTCTTACCTGGCATCAAGCCATATCAGATTCCTTCTTTGCCAAAACACTGCTGAACATCTCTTCTTAAAAACCTCTTTTATAAAGTCCCACATGCCCTACTCTATTACTACACGTGTGTACACGTTAGTTGACCCAAAACAACCTGCGTGTACCTACAAAAGCACGAAAAAAAGGAAATTTTCTGACGGAACACAAAGCTTTGGGTAAGTTAACTAAACCTTCCAGCCATGCATGGCCGAGGGTTCGACCAAATACCTAGCTTCTTCTAGCCTATAAAAGAAGGGTTAGGGGTCCCATTTGGAAGAGAAGAATCATAGTAAAGAAACTATACCCGATTGCATATTCCCTTTGTCCCAACCTTTAGCCTTCCTTGTGCAAAGATAAGTATAGAGAAAAGAAGTTGGACGACAGTTGAAGAGGAGCCCAGGACCAGGTTTTGTGGAGCAGTGGCCGGCTTCACCATTGTAAGTTGATTTGTTGAAGTTAATAATAAAGAGATACTTTTCCCGTCCCAACATATGAGGTTTTCATGGTTTATTGCGCATATGTTGATTAAATCTCTAACCCGTTAATATATATATATATCAAATGCACGTGGAGTTCTTTGTTTATCTTGTGTGAATGCAGGTCAGATTTGGGAGGAGAGATGCAATCAAAGAGAGATCAAGCGTAAAGAAGAATCGAAATCAAACGCCTGAAATAAGGTATTCTCACTTGATCTTCTAAATTACGTATTTGCTTAAGAGTAATGGGAATTAGGTCCAGGACGACGGTAGAAAGTAGGAATTTTTTGGTCTTTTCTGCATGCATGATAAAACCCTAAGTGCTAGTCCGTAGAGGGATTTACCACTCACAACATCCCCTCTCCTGGATATCCCAGTGATAAAGTAAATATCCTCCTTAGTGGGATGGTACCACTGATCCAGACCCACACGAAAATCCTGTCGATGGACATCTTATCGACGGATTAGATACACCAACAACCCTGAGTCCCCCTTAAGGGATGTAACCTCTTCATAGTACTTAAGGAGCCCTACATCCCTCAAGAGAGCATGATTAGTTGGAGTCATAGGGCGAGGTTACAAATCCCTCTCCCTCTCCCTCGCCTCCCATTCCCATACAACATTGTACAGGTCCACCCTCTGCTCCTCTTACTGTTGCTACTCTCTTCGCTCATTTCTCTTAATGATTGACATATGAAATTCATCAACCTCACTCATAAACATTAAAAAAAAACACTGAAAGGTAAATTTATCTGTAAATAAAGAAAAATAACTTCCTTCAAAAACAAGATAATTGCATTAACGATGCACCAAAAAAATAGTCACGCACTATCGATGGTGCGCCCATAGATATTGTGAGCACTGTGACCGGTGCGTTAGTGTAAAATACCACACCAAACAAAATATGTTCTACTGTGTTATGCGGTGTTTTGGAAAATGGTACCACACCGGGGCGCTACACTACAACAAATACACCCCGGTGTATTACTTTTATCATACACACTGCTTAAACCAAAAAACAAATTAAAATTTTAAAGCAGGTAAACAATTATTTAAAATTAGCAAAAAAACATGGTGCATATATGTTCCCTACATGCATTGGTGCGTGTAACTAACATAGTTGCACCGTCACATAAAATTTGACAAATTTTTGAGTATGGAAATTTATTATGGTGCATTCTGGTCATTACTGTCGCACCGCACATGGTGCCACCAAAACAATTACTAGGTGGACCACAACACAATGTTACATTTCTCAGTGGTGCATTTGGTAAACATGGACTCCCCAATGTGCACGCTTACCAATGCTCTGTGTAAAAATATATTTGATAAGGGTGTTGTGCTATGTACTTTAACACCTTGATGCATTATCTGTACTTTGATGCACCGCCCCACCAGTTAAATTATTTTCTTTGGTGCACCGTGTTGTTCCTGAGTTTATACTTAAGGCTCAAAGCATAATGTCAGGCATCAAGAAATAAGGAAAGTTTTAATGTTTTCGTTTTCTACCTCAGTTATGTGAGAAAAAATCCTTAAATTGAATTAACAGTATAACAACTCAGAGGCCGTCTTTCGTATTTGAGTTAAAATTAAAAATATTGAATGTAATGAGAGAAAAACATAAAGTAGCTAGAAAAATCAAGGCATTAGTTATAGAAGAATCTTACTTTGTAATAGAAGAAGAAAATAGATTAAATAACCTTAAATGAAGCATAAAATGTAGCAATCTAATTAACTCACAGGTCTTGTATTTACTAACAGTAAACACAGAGGAAAAAATGTTTTCTATCAAATAACTAAATGAAATGTAATGACAGTAGATGTTGTATTAAATTGTGATCAAGCATTCATCAAGGAAATATATAAAAATATGTTGGAATGTGGAAAGACAGAAGAACACATAAATCAAATGAATGAAATGTGGAATCTATGGTCTATATTTGTATTAATCCTCAATGAGGAGACTTTTCTCAATTACATATGGCAAAAAAACAACCCTTTGTTCATCTTTTCAATATGTATTTATACAAAATGATTTTCAACCCTAGGCGGTTGGAATTTTCGTTATTTCTAAAAAGTGATGGTTACAAAATAAAAGACTTGGAATGATTTTCTTAGTTTTCCTTTGTCTCTTTCCCATGTAGTACATGTTATCTCATTGGTTCTTTAAGGTACTCCCTTTTCCTCGCTCAATACATTTGACACACCTGCCTACAAATTGTGCTACTAGCTTGGAAGGTTCTGTCACATCTTTTGCCTAAAAAATGTACAACTTCCTTTGTAATTGTGGAAGTCTGTCTTCTATTCTTTTGTCTTCAGAATTCATTGACTTTAACTTTAGATTAGGCTTCACCAACCATCTATCTATCTGAGATATGTCAATATGCTTTAACTACAAAATTTCAACCTGAGCTTCTTCTAAGATTTCTTTGATATCAAGTTGATGTTTTACAATGTCAATTTGTCCCAAAACTTCAGAACAATCATATTTTTTGAGGCTTAGTGATTTTTTATTTAACGAGTGAAAAACCTCTTCACAAGCCTCTTTGATTTCCTTGGCCAATCTTTTACTCTTGGTTATATTGGTCTCCCATGTTTTCAATATTATGTCACCTCTGACCTGCTCTGTAACAAATAATTTGGGAATTATAGAAATTTCTTCTCTAGCCAATGACACAACCACTTCTTGAAAAGTGATTCGAGCTATAGTAGCCTCTCTTTCTCTAAGACAAATGTTTTCCAATGATTTATTCACAACCGAAAAATGGTTTTGAATAATTTCCACCTTATCAAAAAGGACTTGTTGCGCTGATTCTATCTGTTTACATAATTCCAGTGTCTGTGCTTGAAAAATAGTTATATCTATAACCATGCTTTCAATCAAGTTCAACTTGGCTTGAACTTGCCTCACTAATTCACTTTTTTGAATAGCCCTCTTTTCGCTCGCTTTCACATTCTTGTGCATCTCATCAAGACTGGATTTGAGCAGTTGAATTTCTTGTTTATCACTAGTTCTCGCCTGTTCAAGCCCTTTATTGAATTCATCTCTGGAATTCTTTTCTGTATTCCTTATTTGATTTTGTAATTGTCTTATCAATAGATTTCTCTGTTTCAATTACTCTTCCATATTCTCGACCGACCACTGATTGGATGTAGCAACGACACCTAATGGACCAGCCATTTCCTTGGCAAGCTCTGAATCCTCCAAGCCCTGTCCATCAAATATCATCCTTTGCCTTTTGGATACTACCCCTTCTTTATGATGTGATTCTCTTATGACTAGGTCCCTCCTTTTCATGCTAAAGAAAAAGTTTGAAGGAGGCATCTCTTCAAGTGACATTGGGGTAAGATCGCTTGCAAATGTTTATTCAAGACTAGGAGTTCCAAAACTTGACTGTAGAGAGGTTAGTGCTATAATAGGACTGCCTATCTCTGTGAACTGCTTTCCTTCTACTATTTGTGAGGTATCAGTAGGGGTGACTGGTGATAAAGGAATTACCATTTGTTTATGTTTTAGTAGTGTCTCAGATTTCACCTTTGTCTGTGGCTCTAGATACCCTGTCGACAAGGCTTCTAATTCTTGTGTAGACACTTCGAGATTCTTTGGAATTTGTTTGGTAGTTTGTTTACCAAAAGACTCTGTTTCAAAACGTGGAGGTATGGATCCTTGCACCGAGGGGTGGTTATCAATTCTCCCTATAGTATCTTGGGAAAGATACTCCATCTGTGCTTTTGGAAAGTGAAGAAACTGGCCTATTGGTCAGGGGATAACCACTGAACTCTGCCTGGTACCTCCTCATAAGATCCGATTCCCTTGAATATATCATCATATGGGGAATATTCATGCATATATATTTTCATATTGCATTTAGCTGGGTGCTTCTCCATGATCTGGTATAGATCATGTCTTTTGAATTCAATGTCAACCAATTTGACATCCTCTAACGCTGCATCCTCTACTTTGGAATGGCCAAAATTCAACAAGGAAAACCTTCCAACTTGTAGAGGAAATACTGGACAAAATTTCTTCTAAGCTACCTTTATCTCTTTGCCAATGCCTCCTGTTATCATCTAGTAAGCCACTTCTCCGCATACTAGTCTGTCCAGAAGAAACTTTGGGAGAGCATGAGTGGAAACCGAGCATCCAAAAACCATGATATAGGAGAAAGTTTCTTCAATGAACCAATTTGCAACCTATTTAAGGTTTCCCATAATTTGATTTGAAATCCGAGGAGGTGGATGAACATATAGTGTTTGATGAACGAGGATCACTACATTATGGCAGATTTCATAAAATAAATCTTTGGCCTTTTCGTCCCATAGTTTGGAATGATAAAAATGGATAGGTTCGACACTGGTTGGGTTCTAGCTCCAATTCATCAATGGGAATGGAGTCATAAAATAGATGGAATCCATGACATACGTAGACATATAAAAGGGGGTAGGTTGACCTTTTGACTTCTCCATTTGATACTCAGTAATTTCCTTGTCTAGGTTATTAGACATCATCTTAGCCCAGTCGGCTACCTCATGCATGATTGATACCCATTCCACTAAGAAATGAGTAGGGATTTTCTTTCCGAATATTATACATAGAATCATGGCTACATAGACCATATACTCATTTAATGACATGGTGGAATAAACACCATGGGAGTCATCTCTGAATTTCACTGGAATTCCCCACCAGGTTTTAACTATATTTGGGTAGCTTCAGTCAAATTGCACACATTCGTTTTGTTCAAAATCCATCATGAATGCAACATTATAAATATATTTTGGATTAGGGGATAGCTTGTACATTACTTGGAAGTTTTTTGGCCTAAAAGAGCCAACAACAACCTTTTGGTGGTTGATGATGCTCTTGGTCTACACATCGGTGTTTTCCAGAACCCAACTTATCATGTCATTATATGGCATGAGCTTCAGCCACGTAACTATTTTATGAAGCTCAGATTCTGCCATAATTCTAAGTTTTGTTCCTTGAATGTCGTTCTTTTCATCTCCAGAATCGTCTGAGAAATTTATAACTTCGTGCTCCAATATTGCAAAAATCTGTGTCCAGGATGTAGTTGAATCTACAACATGTGGCGTAGTATTAGACAAAATGTCTGCGTTCGGATTCGAACCTTCACCGGCATCATCATTCTTCTTCGATGTTTTCCTGGGTGCCATGATGTTAGAAATAGAATGTGAATACCGGTTACAGGGGAGAATGTGTAAGATTTCCTTGGATAAAACTCACTACTTTGCTGAAGGTAACAATGGAATTCAAAATAGAACATCTTTTTTTACGCTCATCTTGCATTAATTCGAGTATGCTTTTATGAATGATGAATTTATTGGTTTTAATGAGGAAAGTACACTTGGTGATATGCACTCTACACTGGAAATTATTTCCTTTGATCCATAATTAATATTATTAAATATCGGTGATTCGCGATCGAGATTTTTGGATGGAACAAAATTGAAATATCCCGAAAGCGAATGCGCAAAATATTAATTTACATTGTTAATTTCCTTTTAAGAAGTTAATTAATCATGTTTAAAACTAAACACTTTCGGGAACTTGGGTTTCAGGATTTTTTAGATTGATGAATGTAAAACCCTCGATTCCCGAAACACGAAATGATTAACTTCTTTGACTTAGTTTAATTTAATTAATTGGGATTTAGTCTTTTGGCATTTTACTGCTCATCTTTCGGGTACCGGGATTTTGAAAGTAAAGACATAACAAAATATCTGAAATGTGAAACTACGAAGAAACTTTCAGTGGTTTAACTCGTTAATCATTTGGCGGCTCCATAAATCTAAAATATTTAAGATCATTCGATCATACAGAAAACTTTATCAACATAATTTTTTTATTTGTTAAAGTCTAAAGTTTAAAAAAATATGTGTTCCAACATAGGCTCCATCTAGGGATCGTGTCTACCTGCGAGACATCGAAGAACAATAGATCAAATGCCTTTATTGGGTAAATGGAGTAACTATTGCATTTCTGTGAAACATATTCTGAAAAAGGACACACAGAAGGATTTAGGATTTCATCCTTATCTCTAAAAACTTTCAAAACTTAATCATTCACTGATCTCGAGTTTTAGGATTATCAATGGCTTCCTTTTCATAAAGCCGACTTCAGATTTGCTTAAGATAATCAAAACAACCTGAATCGTTCTACCAGGATCTGTTCAATTTTGTTCACATCAAGGTAAATTAATTTCAATGTTTTTAGTTAGGGAGTCTCGTGTTAACTTAGAATGTAGATCTAGTCGAAAAGATAACTAGTTACCAGAGTAAATTATAATCCATGTATAACAACCCTGCAGATATCGTAGACATTGCTTCATTGCCAGCGAGCCTGTTCAGCACCGCGATGAATTTTTCTAATTTCCCACATTGAATTTCCTTTCACCACTTCAATTAGTAATTTTGCATTTAAATGATGAGATGAGGGCAATCATTTAATGAATTTCCTTTTATCATCTCCTTTTGGACTATATGGAGGTAATCATTTTATGATTTTCCTTTCACCATCTGTCTTATATATATATATATATATATATATATATATATATATTTAACATGAAGTGGGGGTAATCAATTTGTATAAAATATACCAGGGATGATATCTGTTCATAATTTAGCAACAAAGGTCTGTCAACTCACTTTAATTACTCTGGACCAATCCTCCTTTGAACTTCAAAACACCTTGGCCTACAGAGAAGTTCTCAATGGGGACTTTTTATTTTCCAGGGACTTTCCTTGAGCGAAACTGATCAGTTTAAACTTGTTAGAAGGGCTAAGATAGTTAGGATTAGCCTAGACATATTTTTTTGTTCAGTCAAAGTTAGATGAATCATAAGAATGTTTTTGCCTATTCTTGTTTTGAAGATCTGTCTATGAGTTTTCAAAGTTAAGGTGAGACCCTTTTTCCTCTATGAAGACCAAGGGATGGTATCAAGAATCATGTGAAAATACTACTTGAAAATGAGTAGGGGATCAGAATGAGAGTTCCGATGTCCTGTTGTAAACACGATCACGCTTGTACAAACTTTTTACTCAATCCTTGAAATTTTTTTTTTAAGGTCTTCTCAATGTTTATTTTTTTATTATACGTTTTATTTCATTTTATTTTTATTTATTTATATTCAGAGAAAAAATATTGATAATTAAAACATAATTTTTATATTCCTCTGATTATAGATTAGGTGACGATATTCGTACATGTGAGACTTCTTTCATTCTAAGTGATTTTTCTCTGAAAATTTAAACAGGTTAGAAACTCATACCTTAGATTTACTCTTACATTTGCAACCAAGTAAACTATTTGTTTATCACCTATTTCGAGAGAAAGCCAATGATCTGATTTATGCATGCCATTTTTTGATATCCCTTATCTCTCGGTTATCGGCAAGTATCCTGCATGACAATAACATGAAGTGTCAAGAACTTACATAGACCAAAACTCTATGTGTTACTTATTTTATATTTTGATTCTTTTTATTATGAAATCAACCAACCTGTTTTATTTACAATGAAAGTAAAAACTTACTGAAGAAAATGAAATTGTAAACAAAAATTGTGAAAAACAAACCGGTATGTACAATGAGAGTTTGGAATTGTATTACTACATAAAATGCTTCAGGTAACGCCTATTGATAGGGGCGTTAAGGATTTTACCATCCAGATTTTCTAACAGAAATGAATTCTTCCCTTCTGAAGATGTGATTTTGAAAGGTCCACACTAGATATGATCGAATTTACCGTGCTTTCCTGAATCTTCCTTCCTAGCATCCCACTTTAAAACTAGGTCACTAGGGAGGAATTCCCTATCCTTAGATTTTTGGTCAAACAGGGCTTTCATGTTATCTTGATACTTATGTAGTTTTTCATCTACTTCAGCCCTATTTTGCTAAACTTCAATCATTTGATTTATTCTTCTGGTGATGTGATTTGGCTCTTCTTTTGAGTCTTTCTAGAGTTTCATTACGAGAAGCGCAAGATTTATGGGGAAAACAACATCAGTACCATATACCATCTGAAATGGGGACATTCCGATGGATCTTTTTGTGCCTATTATGTTAGCCCATAAAGAATATTTCAAATGTACATGCCATGCTTTCTGATTTTCGGTCAACACTTTTTTAATTATGGTTATTAGGCTCTTGTTCGAGGACTCGACTAATCCATTGCCCTGCGCATAATAGGCTGTAGAATGTCCTAGTACAATGTTGTAATTTTGAAAAAAACTTATCATGGCCATGGGTTTGAAAGCTTGAGCATTATCAGTAACTATTTTCTGATGACAACCAAATCTTGATAGAATGTTCTCTTCCAAGAAATTGATCACTATTGCGTCTGTTGCGTTTTGCGTAGGAATGGCTTCTACCCATTTAGTAAAATAATAAGTAGCATTCAAAATCCACTTATGTTGAGCACTAGAATGCATATTTATTTCACCGATGAAATCAAGACCCCATTGTTGAAATGAGGCTTCAGATTTAACTGGAACCAAAGGTAGTGCAAGAATCTTTTTCTTGCTTGCGAACAATTGACAGGGGTTACAAGATATAACCTTCGCATTCACATCATTGAATAATTTCGGCCAATAATATCCATCTCTTAGGATTTTGTAGGTTGTTTCTCTCCATGTGTCATGTCCTCCACACACTCCTTCGTGAAATTCATTTATAACTTTCTCTATTTCAGATTCTACTAAACATCTCAGTAAGAAAACCAAAGGATCCTTCCAATATAGTTGACCATCTACGATGCAATATTTCACTGCATGTAAATTTAATGTTCTAGATTTATATGGAGTTAGGTCACTAGGGCATTGAAGAGTCAGAAGATATGAAACAATGTCACTATACCAAGCCGAAGAAGAGAATTTTTCTAAAATTTTGGTTGCAGGTACAGTAACATCAAATTTGTTTATATCTAAAAATCCCTGATACTCTTACAGATGATTTATTCCGAGTGCTTTAAAATTTGATTTAGCTAATAATTTAGCTAAGCCCCGAACTTTTACAAGTTTGGTCGGTTTTACTTCCAGTTCAATCTCCTAGATTTTGGTTAACCATTTGCCCCTTTTACCATCACTATCTGGCTGAACTAATATATCTTTGACAACACTGGTTGGTACATAAGCGATGATCTTAGAATGTAGTACATAAGTTCTGAAAGCTTTGAGGGATTTCACCATTGCGTAAGCTTGATTTTCCAATATATCATACTTTAGTTCATCATCTCAGAGACTTTTACTAAAAAATGCAATTGGCTATTCAAAACCCTCATCATTCTTTTGTAATAGTATGATTGCAATAGTATGTTCAGAGGTGAATGAAAAAATCAAGAATTCTTTCATATAATCATGGATTTCTAGTACTGGTGCTTCACCTATAACCTTCTTAATACGTTTTAATGATGCTTTGGATTTGTTTATCCACTTGACGTCACTGTCCTTCTTGAGCATATATGTAATCAATTTTACAATTTCAGCGAAGTTTGGGATGAATCTTCTTAAAAAATTAATTTTTCCAAAGAATGACTAGAACTCCTTTCTATTCCTAGGAATATTAATAGTATCTATAGATTCGACCCTCTTTGGATCAATTTTAATTCTGTCTCTTGATGCTATATGGCCCAAGAGTTTACCTTCTTGCACTACAAAATGAGATTTCTTAGGATTCAGAGACAAACCAAATTTTTGACATTTCTTAAACGTTTGTTTGAGGTGCAACAAGTGCTCTACATCAGATTTAGAAAACACAGTTATATCATCAAGATAATTGATGACAAACTTATCTCTTTCACCGACAAAGGCAATTTCCATAGCTATTTGGAAACTGGCTCCTGTGTTCATCAAACTGAATGACATTTTATCATACATAAAAGTACCCCATGGGCTAGTGAATGCGGTTTTCTCTTTATCATCCTCATTAATTGCAATTTGATTATAGCATGAAAATCCATCAATCATAGACATTCTTTTTTCTCCTACCACCTTTTCCAATACATGATCCATTTTAGGAAATGGATAATTATCTTTGAGTGATGATCTGTTTAAATTTTTGAAATCAACACACAGTCTGATTTCACCATTTTTCTTCCCGACTGAAACTAAATTAGCTACCCATTCAGAGTATCTAAGTGGGACAATAATCTTAGCATCCAAGAGTTTCTTTTCCTCTTTCTCTATCACAAGCAGTAGTATAGGATTTATCTGTCCGAGCTTCTGCTTGAATGTTTTAACACCTTGCTTCAAAGGAATCTTATGTTCGATTATGGTGGTATCATAAGTTCTTAATTCATCATAGGACCAAGCAGAAAATTTCTTATACTTATTGAGAAACTCAACATATTTTATTTTTATTTCAGGAGGCAGGTATTTGGATATTTTAACCAGCCTCAGAGTTTCCTTAGTGCCTATATCACAATCTTCAACTTCTTCAGGCTGAGGCTATAAAGTAGACTTCAAGGGAATATCATCATGATTAAATAATCTCTCCAAGGGAATCACAAATTTAGGGATATGATTATTTTTCAATAACAACATGCAGTGATTAGCAATTTTATCTTGAAACTTCTACGGATCTTCTCCTTCCTACATAATCCAAACAGGGTCATTATGATTTTCTTGATCAATATGCGTTTTAGCAAATTCATCCACCATCTCTAAAAACTGTCTGATTTGTTCATCATCTTCGAAGACCAGCCAATGTTGTATATTGTTTGGTATTGATGGTCTGTGCCTCATTTCTATATGATACTTCAGTTTGAAAACAGTCAGAGTTTCAAATGTTGAGGCTGCTTTGGCCAATGAATCCACCCATTTTTTTTTCTATACAATTTTCTTATATACAGTCATCTAAATCATCATCAATGGAAAAAATACAATTTCCTACATCCTGATCTATGACATAAATAGGGTAATTATTCAGATTTAGTGGGTCACTTATTGTATATGCCAACCTTGTCTCTCTGTACAAGCGAGTAAACTTTCCACTGAAGATTGGGATTGTAGCATACGTCATGTCAAGTTGAAGGGATCTTCCCAGTTTGGCACCCCAAGACCTGGATAACAACATGCCATACTTTGGAGGTATATCAGCAACAACCACATCCATCAGAACACTTTTTACAGTAATCTGCACAAGATTAACCACTAAATATTTAATCATACCCATACATTTAAATTTTCTCAAATCAAAAGAATACAGATCTCCATATGGTCGAGTAATTTTGAGACCAAGTCTATCCATAATACATTTGGGCATCACATTATCGGAATCTCTAGAATCCAACATGCAATTATGAAGAAGATGATCATGCACAGTTAGCGTAATGTAGAAAGGAGCGACAGTATCTCTAGCACCTTCAAAATGTGGACCAAAAATTATATTTGGTTTATCATCTTCTAAATTTATGATGTCAGCTTGACTTTCAATATCTAAAAAATTTATCATTTTAGTAATTTTCTTTTTGTATGTAGGGTTTTTTTCCAACTCAACCAGAGGTACAGGGATCTTGAAAATTATTAATCTCATTCTCTAGATTGAAATTTTTCGTTGTCTTATCGACTTCTCTAGTTTGGATTTCTATCTCCCTTTTTTCTAATTTATCAGTTTGTGTTGCTTTTGTTTCAATCGGGTTTGTTTTTACAGTATGTGTTCCGACTACTTTTGTTTTGACATTCTGTGTCTCAGCTGATGGTTGAGCTATCTCATTATCTTTTTTCTTCGACAAAATTTTCTTCGGTTGAGCAATTGTGATATTTCTATCTCTAGGCTTAGATTATACTTCTGTTGAAGCTCGACCATTATATTGTCGACAATTCCTTGATAAGCATATTCTTCTATATTATTTATGATTTCATCATTATTAGACCAATATTTTGTATTTAGAGAATTTTCATAATCTTGTTTCCTCAAAAAGGTTCTCAGCAATCATCACCAAGATTATTCATATCTTCTTCTAACTCCTCAAAGTTTCACAGGTCCTCTCTTCCTATAAAATTTTCGTTCTTAAAGGGAGCCTGAATCTTTTGATCTTTGTTCTTGATTTTTCTTTGTTGTATTTGAGGGTTAGGGTTCCTTTTGAAATATTTTATAGGGAATTTATCATTCTTAGATTGGTCCAATTCCATTTTCGAAATTTTATTTGATAGTTCTTTAATTATTTTTTCCATGTCATCCATCTTATCTTCTGAAGACCTCCCAGATCCAGAGGGTCCTGCTTGTTCTCTGAATCGTCTGGTTTCTGTAATTTTTAAATATGTGAAGAAAAGCAATGCATATAGATTCTTAAGAAAAACATAATTTAATCAATGGCTCATACACATAGTACACATAGATTTTATACTGGAAACCCTCAACCGGGAAAACCTTTCTTATATTCATTGTATCGAATTTCACCATTCACCATACAATATATATACAATGTTCTTAGGTATTCCGTAGATACCAAAACCCTAATCCCTTAATCCAGGATTAATTTACAAAACCGCTAAAAATAGAAAAATATGCTAAAAATAGCAAAAACCGCCCAATTTTTTTTTTGGGTTGTTAACCTGGGCTACCGCCCGTTGCCGAACGTTGCACGTAACCAGGGGGGGGCATACCTACCCCCCCTGGGAACCCCCTAGGAAAGCATCTGATGCAGACGACACTAAGGGCACTACTAGAGGGATTGCCAGACGCAATTGTCATATATGACACGCCCACACACACACACATGCAAAGAATATAACACATACCCAAAATTCTCCCACTTGTTGTTTTCTTTGCATCGAGGGGTCCAGTGGATTATATAGTCAACAATCTAGGGAAACAATGCCCATTGTTACTCTACACCAAGAGAACTTTTCTGTGCTCATAGACTTTGTTAATGTATCTACAACATTCTTCAAAGTGTCAACCTTTTCCAGCAACACCTTCTTTTCCTCAACCATGTCTCTCAAAAGGTGATACTGAACATCAATATGCTTTGTATTCGAATGATAAGCTGGGTTCTTTGCCAGGAAGATTGCACTCTGAATGTCACAATCTAATCTCACTTCTTGTTGTACCAACC
>JASDQU010216190.1:0-14853 GCA_032191745.1 Picea mariana
ACATTAAAGTGACGCATACCCCCACCCTCACCTGGGGTCCACTGACCTCTCGATCTAATGATCTCAAACTTACAAGAGTTGGATTAGCTCTCTAGGCCCCTCTGGACCTCCTTTGTTCAATTTCCACGGGTCTCTTCTGTGTATTTCGGGCCAAAATTGGCTTTCTAATAAGCTCCTTCTAACCAAGTGCTTCCTCCACATGACCCCAGCCTAAAATCTAGGGCTTGCCTGCAGTTTTCTACTAAGTTCGGTATTTCAGGCCCTTACGCTTCGAGGGTTTAGGACTTTAGTCCTCCCTGACTCCAATGATATTCACTCCTCCCTTTTCTCCCGAAGTCTTTTCCTGCCAAACATTTCGTCCAGCTGACACCTGTCGACTAGATCGACGGTTTGGATGTAGTTCATTCTTTGTTCCTTCATGGATTCTGGGAGCTTTGACGATACCTTCTCCTGCTCACCTCTGAAGTATCCAAGCGTCGAAGTGTGGGATCACTTGATGTGTGTCCCCACTTAGATCTAACGGTCATGAAAACTTCTCTCCTTCGGGTCTTCAACGATCCTACACCCTTGTACACCTTTGAATCACCAAACACGTGAGCTATTGAAGGCCTTAAATACTATCCACCTCGCAGCTTTCCCTCGATCTGACGACTGTCATTTCTTCGACAATTTCCAACGGAATCTCCACCGTAGCTTCTTCAAACCTTTCCCTTCAAAGGATTCCTGGTTGTTGGCCCTCCCGAGCTTGGTTTCTCTAGGTGAATGGGACCTCAAACTACTCTTTGTGCACTCCTCTTGCATGGTAAAAGGTAGCTATCTCTCCTGAGATTAAGTTCCAGGGTTATATGAGACCTCTGCCTCCCCTTTGTGCACTTCTTTCGAATTGGAAAACGTTCGAAATTAGAAAATTTTCTAAGTCTTTTCTCTTCAGAGACTCAGGTTTCTATCTCTCCTGAGCTTACTTCTCCTAGGATTTGGGGTCCTTAGGTGCACACCTTGCAGCCTTGAAACTTTGCAATGCTTAACTATCTTTCTCTGAACAATGAGTCTAGAAACGACTCTGCCCGCGCACTCCTTGCGTAGCTCTGTGCTTTCTTTGCATTGCTGCTATAAAAGGTCCAACATTATCTCTCCTAAGATTCTCTAAGTTAAATTTAACTCTGTCAATGCACTCCTCGCAGACAAATGTGCACTCCTTACACGAGCTCTCAAAAGAGAAACAATTGAAACTTATTCTAACTCCATAGACTCATGTATTTAACCATAAAATACATTCAAAAATATAAGGACACGTAGAAACAGAGAATTTAAATTAACAGAAAACATACCATTCATTCAGATAAACATAATAACAACAACGCCAAACATTTGGGTCAAAGCTTCTTTGTTCTATTAATTCAAGTGGTAAAATATACATACATACAGGCAATTCTCCACTTCTCTTTCAACAAACTTATACAATGCTCTCTATCTCACACAACAACAACTCTCTGCCTCTCAACTATTACAAAATAAGAAATCAACCCCCATTTGGACATAAGATACAAATATATATACAAGGGTTGATTTCTCGATCTTTTCCCCCCAACAACTTAATGCTATCCTATCAGGATTTAAATGCATCCATCTACTAAGGACTTTGGAGTTAATAGCATTTACAAAAAAAGATAAGGGATGATGCACATCCTTTGTACAATATAGCCTTTACATTAAAGTGATATTTATCCGAGAGGATCTTTTGGGATGGCCTCAGCCTCCAATTATTAATTACATTTCTTTTCATAAAATTTCAAATTCAAAAAGGTGCGCTCTCCTTTGTGTAGTCCAAATTAGCTCCATAAATGTGATGGTTGATGTGCTTCTCTCTAGCCTGTCCTCAATTTAATGTTGATGTAGATGCTCCTGCATCATACTCCTCTGGCCAAAAATTCATGATCTCATGTCCATGAGCTCCTGCACTATCTTTCCTTGCTTCAAAATATCTGCTTCACTTACCCAGCTGGCATCTTCTTCTGGATGGCCTTTCCACTTCACAAGGTATTCAAAATAAGTCTTCCTTCTGGTCCTTTTTCCAATTCTATGATACATGATCTTCTCCATATGTGGCTTCTCTGCTACAAGCATTTGTTTCTCCCATCTGATCTCCTTCTGATTTTTTGATCCTCCTGTTTCATCTTTCCTATAAGGATACAGGTCTGCAATATTAAAAATGGGTGATATTCCCACATTGTTTGGAAGCTCTATCTCATAAGAATTTGTTGAAAACTTTCTAAGGATCTTGCATGGTCCTATATATTTCATTTTTAGCTTGTTATATGTTCCCCTTGGGAACCTTTCCTTCCTCAAGTGTGCTAGAACTTGGTCTCCCACTTCAAATTGAAGTTCTCTTCTATGTTGATCAATTCTGCTCTTATATTTCTTGATGTTGTCCTACAACTGCTCCTTGATCTCACCATGAAGTTTTTGCGTCTTTGTAGCAAAATATTCTGCTCCTGCACTTCTAAACTCATTATGTCCCAAATCTCTTAGTTATAATATCCCTCTTGTGTGCATTCCATACACAATCTGGAATGGACTTCTCCCGGTGCTCCTATTTGGTGCATCATTGTATGCAAATTCTGCTTGTGGAAGAATCTAATCCCATTGACTGTGATGCTCAGTGACTAAGCTCCTCATCAAATTACCTAAAATTTTTCTTACTACCTCAGTTTGTCCATATTTCTGAGGGTGATATGCTGAACTGAAGGACAAATCTATCCCCAAATTTCTTCCACAACTTTCTCCATAAATGACCAACAAATTTGGTGTCCCTGTCTGAAACAATGATCTTGGGAAATCCATGCAGTCTCACAACTTCTTTGAAAAACAGACTAGCTACGTGTGTAGCATAATTTGTCTTTTGGCATGGTATAAAGTGTTCCATTTTGGAAAATCTGTCAACTACCACAAATATGTAATCACTTCCCCTCTGGGTTCTTGGCAATCCCAACACAAAATCCATGATGATAGCATCCCAAGGCCTATCTAGAATAGGCAATGTATGATAAAGACCGGTGTTATGTTGTCTTCCTTTTTCATACTGGAAAACTATGCATTTGTTCACAAAATTCTTCACTTCAGATCTCATACCTGGAAAATAGTATGAGCTACTCAACTGTGCGGATGTTTTATCATGGCTAAAATGTCCTGTTAGTCCTCCACTATGCTTTTATTTCAACGGATTATCTCTCATTGAGCATTTTGTTATGCACAACTAGTTGCTTTTGAACAACAGTCCATACTGAATCAAATATTCCATCCATGGGCTCCTATCCCTTAGTAAAGGATTTGCACAGGCTTCATAAGCTTCTTTGAAGTATTCATCTTCACCATACATTTCCTTAAGTTGTTCAAACCCTAAGGTTTCCACTTTGAATTCCTTCTTAATCAAACACCTCCTACTCAAAGCATCTGCAACTTTATTTTCACTCCCACTAATATGCTTGATAACGAAAGTGAAATTTTTCATAAATTCCACCCACTTTGCATGCCTTTGATTCAGCTTCTCCTGTCTAGTTATGAACTATAGAGCTTTATTATCACTATACAACACAAAATCCTTGGGAATGAGATAATGCCTCCATTTTTTCAAGGCTTGAATAACTGCATAGAATTCTTTGTCATATGTGGAGTACTTTTTCTAGGTATCATTCAGCTTCTCACTAAAATATGCTACAAGTCTGTTATCTTGACTTAAGACCACTCCAATTTCTACTCCACTAGCATCACACCTTACTTGAAATGTCTTTCCAAAATATGGCAGAACCAGAATTGGTTGTTATGTGATCTTATCCTTCAATATCCTAAAGCTCTTCTCAGCCTCTTCTATCCACCTAAAAGATTTGTGTATCTTATTCAAAGTGTCTAATATTGATGCGAATATACCACTGAAATTTCTAATGAATTTCCTATAGAAACTTGTTAATCCATGGAAACTTCTTACCTCGAATATACTCCTTGGTGATGGCCAATCTTTGATAGCTCTCACCTTTTCTGGATCCATCTTCAGCTCATTGGAAGAGATCAAAAAACCCAAATATATGAGTTATGTCTTCATAAAAGTTGAATTCTTTAAATTTATCAACAACTTCTCTTGCTGCAACCTCCTCATCACTAATGTCAAGTGTCTCAAATGTTCCTCCTTAGTTTTAATGAAGACTAGTATATCATCCATATACACAATGACAAATTTACCTATGAAGTCTTTGAGTACTTAATTCATCAACCTCATGAACGTACTTGGGGCATTTGTTAATCCAAATGGCATAAAAATCCACTCATACAAACCTTCATTTGTCTTGAAGGTTGTTTTTCATTCATCTCCTTCTCTCATTCTTATTTGGTGATAACCACCTTTTAGATCTATCTTTGAAAAATAACTTGCTCCACTTAAACAATCCATCAAGTCATCCATCTCGGGTAAAGGAAATATGTACCTAATAGTGATATTATTGATGGGTCTGGAGTCTATACACATTCTCCATCCTCCATCCTTCTTAGGACTCAATACAGTTGATACAACACATGGTCTTAAGCTCTCCCTGATTAAACCCTTTTCTAACAGATCCTAGACTTGGTTCTTTACTTCTTAGTTCTCTTTAGGTGTCAATATATATGACACTTTGTTTGGAAAAATTGCTCCTAGAATAAGATCAATGTGATGACTGATGCTCCTAATGGGTGGCAATGAGCAAGGTAACTCATCCACTACTATATCAACAAAATTTTCCAGTAGCTCCTGAATTTTTTCAGGCAGATCTTCCACAGTAGTACTTGTAAGGATGACTCTGGGAATTCTCACTACAACAAACTGCATCTCATGCTCCCTCTTGAATTCATTCAAGAGATCCTTCCCACTAATTAGAATTATTCTTGGGTTGGCTTCTTCCTTCACCTTCTTATCTTCTATTGGCAGCAACATGTGTGCCCTACCATTCTTCTCTAGGGTGTAGGTGTTTTTCCTCCCATCACGTATGACATTTTTGTCAAACTTCCATGGTCTTCTCAACAAAACATGATAGAGATCCATGCGTATTACATCACATAAAATATCATATTTGTATCCTCCTACTTTAAATTCAACTTGACATTATTTACTTACCATTACCTGGTGTCCTTTTTGCAACCATGAAACTTTATATGGATTTGGATGTGCAGTAGTCTCCAGCTCCAGTTTTTCCACCATCTCTGTGGATACTAAATTGTCAGTGCTTCCACTATTTATAATCACCTTGCAAACTATGTCCTTGGTATTACAAGAAGTCCTAAACATATTTTTCCTTTGTACTGGTGCTTCCACCTCCTTCTCTAGTTTCAAGATAATTTCCCTTATCATGAGGGATCTTCCATCTTCAACTGCTTCTTCCTCAACATTCCTTCTCTGTGCTTCAGAAATGTGAGTTTCTCCTTCTTTTGTATCCTTCGTTTTCTTGGGGCATTCCCAAGACATATGCCATGTATTTCCACAGAAATAACATTTCACCCCTCCTCCTCTTCCTCTTCCTATTCCTCTTCCTCGAGGAAAATAATTTCTTCCACCATACTATCTTCTTTGAGAACTTTCTCCTTTCTCTATATGATTGTGAAACTTTCCAGTCTCAGCTTTGGGATTTTGAGCCTTCTCATGGGAAATTCCCTTACCTATGTGTGGGATTTTTCCTCTACCTTGTTGGATTTTCTTTCTGGCCAACTTCTCTTCTACTTTCATAGCATCCTAATAAGCATCTTCAACTATCCTCATAGTCACCATGTTGATTTCATCCTGGATTTCATATCTCAGGCCATTAATGTATTTAGCGACCTTTTCTTCATCAATTTCACGATGTACAACTCTAATGTTCAACCTATAGAACTCTTTTTTATAATCATTTACTGTCAAACCCTTCTATCTCAAGTTCTGCAGCCTCCTGAACAAATTTATTTGAAAGTCCTTGGGTACGAATTTATCCTTTAGCTTGTCTACCATTTTGTCCCAGCTTTTAATCTTTTGTTTTCCCTTGCTTCTTCTGTCAGCCTGCAGTTCATCCCACCACAGTGTTGCATGCCCTTTTAGCCTTATGACAATATGTTTTATCTTCTTCTCATCATCGACCTCCTCATATTCAAAGTATTTTCCATTGCTCTTATCTAGTCCAACAATTCTTCCACATCTAAATTTCCTTCATAGATTGGGATTTCTATTTTTTATTTTTCTCACAATTTTACAACAGCTTTCAGCAAGCATTCTTCTACAACACCTTCTCCTATATCTCCTTCAATATCCATCTCTTCACTTTTGACCTCATGGATGTCACTTGCATCTGGGGCTCTCCTCTATGAAGTTTCCATGGAATCTAGCCTTGCATGAAGTCTCCTCATTTCTTCCTCCATTGTTAGATTTGTCACAAGTCTGTCCCTGTGTCTTCTTGGTGGCATGGCGCTAAAATTTCTTCACATAGAGCTTAAATTATGGCTTTGATACCACTTGACACAAACCCCCACCCTCACCTAGGATCCACTGACATCCCGGTCTAAGGATCTCAAACTTACAAGAGTTGGATTAGCTCTCTAGGCCCCTCTAGACCTCCAATGTTCAATTTCCACATGTATCCTTTGTATATTTCGGGCCAAAGTTGGCTTTTTGATAATCTTCTTCCAACCAGGCTCTTCCTCCACATGACCTAGGCCTAAAAACTAGGGCTTTCCTGTAGTTTTATACTCAGTTCATAATTTCAAATCCTTACGCTTCGGGGGTTCGAGACTTCAGTTCTCCTTTACTCCAACGCTATTCACTCCTCCCTTTTCTCCCGAAGTTTCCACCTATTGAACACTCCTTCTATATGACACCTATCAACTAGATTGATGGTTTGGATGTAGTTCAGTCTTTGTTCCTTCGTGGATTCTGGGCGCTTTGATGGTACCTTCTCTTGCTCACCTTCGAAGTATCCAAGCATCGAAGTGTGGGATCACTTGACGCATGTCCCCACTTGTATCCGATGGTCTTGAACACTTCACTCCTTCGGGGCTTCGGTGATCCTGCACCCTTGTACACCTTTGAGCCACCGAACACGTGAGGTGTTGAAGGCCTTAAAGACTATCCACCTCGCAACTTTCCCTCAACCTGACAACTGTCAGTTCTGCGGCGATTTCCCACGGAATCTCCACCGTAGTTTCTTCAAACTTTTCCCTTCAAAGGATTCTTGGTTGTTGTCCCTCTTGAGCTTGGTTTTTAGAAGTGAATGGGACCTCGAACTAATCTATGTGCACTCCTACTACACGGTAAAAGGTAGCTATCTTTCCTGAGCTTAAGTTCCATGGGTATATGAGATCTCTGCCTCCCCTTTGTGCACTTCTTTTGAACTGGAAAACGTTCAGACTTAGAAAATTTTCTAAGTATTTTCTCTTCATAGAATCGGGTTTCTATCTCTTCTGAGCTTACTTCTCCAAGGCTTTGGGTTCCTTAGGCGCACACCTTGTGGCCTTGAAACTCTGCAACGTTAAATTGTCTTTCTCTGAACAGTGAGTCTGGAAACGACTCTACCTGTGCACTCCTTGCGTAGCTCTGTGCTTTCTTTTCACTGTTGTTATCAAAGGTCCAACGTTATATTTCCTGATCTTCTCTAAGTTAAATTTAACTCTGTCAACACACTCCTTGTGGACAAATGTGCACTCCTTGCACAAGGTCTCGGAAGAGAAACAATTGAAACTTATTCTAACTCTATAGACTCATGTATTTAACCATAAAATACATTAAAAAACACAAGGACAAGTAGAAACATAGAATTTAAATTAATAGAAAGAATACCATTCATTCAGATAAACATAATAACAGCAACGCCAAACATTTGGATCAACGCTTCTCTGTTCTATTCATTCAAGTGGTAAAATATACATACATACAGGAAGTTCTCCACGGCTCTTTCAACAAACTTATGCAGTGCTCTCTGTCTCACATAGCAACAACTCTTTGTCTCTCAACTATTACAAAATAAGAAACCAAACCCCAATTGGACATAAGATACAAATATATATACAAGGGGTGATTTCTCGAGATTTTGCCCCCAACAACTTAATGCTATCCTATAAAGATTTAAATGCATCCACCTACTAAGGACTTTGGAGTTAATAGAATTTACAAAAAAATATAAGGGATAATGCACAACCTCTCTACAATATAGCCTTTACATTAAAGTGATATCGATCCGAGAGGATCTTTGGGGATGGGCTTAGCCTCCAATTATTAATTATGTTTCTTTTCATAAAATTTCAAATTCAAAAAGGTGTGCTCTCCTTTGTGTAGTCCAAATCAGCTCCATAAATGTGTTGGTTTATGTGTTGTTCTCCAACCTGTCCTCCTTTTAATGTTGATGTAGATGCTTCTGCATCATAAAGTCTCCTAGCAGGAGGATATTACCTTCATTTTTCAAACTATAAATATCTTGCTCTGAATTATTATAGGGACAATTGTTATCTAGATTATTTTTCTTATAAAAAGTAGAATTAATAGGTGCAAAATAGCAAATTTCTATATACATCTTCTTAGCATTACCCAAATGTACTAATTGAGAGGGTCAATCTTATGAAGTTGAGAGAGAGAGAGAGAAAGAGTTTTATATATAAAGATTTTTTCTTAATGAAATTTTGTATTTTTAATGTTTTTTAATATAAAATTATAGCTTAGGGATTTTAAGTATTTTTTATTTCTTTTAATTTTAGATTTTCTTTTATATATCTTTTTTGAATTTTAACTTGTTTTTGAGTTTTTTTTTTCTCATATTTTGTTTTAAGTTTCAAGGATTTTTTTTTATTATATATATATTCCAATGGAAAGTTTAATTTTTTTTAGTTTTTTTTAAGATTTTTTTTCAAATTTGGGTTTTGAATATATTTTTTTAAATGTATTGTTTTCATGGCATTATGTATTATCTTGTGCTTGGAGTGATAAACTAAGATTTAAAAAGTAAGCATTTAAGGGTTGATTTTATGATTTTGTTTACAGTAATAATGATTTTTTTTACCACTTCAAAAAAATGTGTCATTTTAATACCCCGATTTTAGAATGGGTGCTACTGGTAGTAGTACTTTTCAATTTGATGGTTGATTTTAAGGTTTCGGTTTTAATGGTACCAACTACTAAAAATATGATTTCAAATTATCTATAATTTTAACGTTTTGAAAAAAAGAAATATGTAACATAAGTTTTTTATTTAGGTGTTGATTTTAAGGTTTTTCTGAGCTACTGTATGAGTTTTCAAGGCCATGCTTGAAAAATGTTGTAATTTTGATCCTATTTGAAAAAAAAGGAGCTACCAATAGCACACATTTTTTATTTGGGGGTTGATTTTCATGTTTTTTAATGCAAAAATATGGGTTTTTGGCCCAAAGTTCTGGTTTTGAGGTCATAGTTCGCGTTAAGTCGGTAACTTTGTTATCCTATTTAGCTTTTGATTTAGAGGCACTACGCTCCTTGAAAGGTCCAAACTGGTTCTCTAGAGATGCCATGAGAATGGACATGTTGGAATAGATATCAACAACTTATGCTTCTATCTTTGAAAATATCTCTTCCAACTCATCTTGTGGAGCATTATTGTACTCATTCGCCATGGATAGGGTTTTCAGACTTTATGGTAATTCTTGGATCTTGCAACTTTCCACAAAACACCAAAGAAAATTTCTATGATACCAATATGATCTATAAACTACCATGGATATTCCACTACAAAATATTGTCACAATGGATCTTATGATATTCCACAATCTTTTACCATGTAGTGTTTTACAGTAGATTGTAGACTTAATATTACTAGTTTTAACATAGGAATTATTGAAATAAGTTGAAACTTTGAATGAAAGAGATAAGAAATAACACTCCATTCACACGATGAACATAAGATGTACCCTTGGAAAACCTAATATGTGAAAAACCCCACTAGAGGGTTATTCCTTTTCTCTACTCTTTTCTTCTTAGTTATGAAATGCAAATACAAAGACAGGGGTACTCACTATGGCGATTCCATGAACATTGTGGCCAATATGAGTGCTACAAGATCTTATTCTTCCTTTCTTATGTTTCAATATCCCACTCTCAATACTCTTCTTTCATATGAAACATTACTCAATACAATAAGAATGGAACCCCATACTTTCCTAGCGGCACAATGTTTAACATATCCTTATAGCTATCTAGGGTTAGGGTTAGGGTTTTTTCATGCCTCATCCTCAAATTAATGTTAGTATTTTTGACCCACTTGAATATTCTTGCAAGTCCAGAGGTGGCTATGCTAATCCCTAGACAAAGCCCCACGTTAAGAAATAAAACCCCTTATTAAGCCTTATATATTGAATTATTGCATTTTTAGTGTTATATTTTTATGTAGGATAGAGCCCTTCATTGTACCATTTTCCTCCTACACACACACGCGCGCGCACGCAAACACACACACACACACACCAAGGAGACCTAGTTGTAAGATCATCTCATCTCATCTTGTACATTGAATATATTGTAAAAGGAGATTTCCCCCTTAAAGTGAATTATTATTCACTGACTTTTTATAATTCTCAATGCATTGGTTCATAACATTTGGTATCAGAGCACTAATCCTAGGGATTTTCTTCTTCAAGTGAGTCATCTTGGAATTTTCACTATAAAATTTTTGATGGGATGCTTCAAACATCAAAATTTATAGCTACTCAAGAGACATATCCAAGTACTCCTAATAAAAATTTCATGTTTTTTCTTATTATATGTTTGGATATATAACTTACGGAAGATATGGCTTTTGACTCATCCTAAAATCCATTTTAAATGTGTCATCTGGGCCTTTTTTCTATAAGTTTTTTTTCTATATAGTTTTAGAAAGTGATATTTTTAGGATACTGAGAAAAGATAGTAAATAATAGGTGGTAAAAATTTTATGATCTGCTTCATTATATTTTCAGAGATATATCATATATAAGTTAGGGTTTGTGACTAGTCCTAAAATTAGTCTCAAACGAGCCATATTTTTATTTTCACTATAAAAACATTTAGGTGAAGTGTCAAACTCTAAAATTTTCAAAATCATGAGGTGACATAGCGAAGTACCCATAGAAAGTTTTTCAGAATTTGAATCATTATAATTTGTGAGATGTATCTTTTGGAAGTTGTGGAGTTTTACTAATCCTGAAATTAGTCTTAAACAAGTCATTTTGGTATTTGTGTTGTAAAACTTTTATTAGTAAGGGTTTGGACTGTAAAATTTTAAGGAGTTCAATAAGTCATATCAGATTACTACATGCCGAAATTTTAGACTCAGAAGGGTTTTAAAGGTACATAACTTACAATCGACATAACTTTTGACTGGAAGATCTATTTTTAATGATTCAAAATTTATGATAAAGAGGGAAAAAAAGAGAAATATTATTTTCTCACATGGCTCCAAATGTTTCTCCAAAATTTATTTCACCAACTAAACCTATAGAGAGTTCAACCATGACTCAAGAAGAATAAAAAAAAATCTTTCACTAGATTGGAAAGGTGGAAAAGAAGATGGATGGGGTGGAAAATAATATGAAAGAGATGGAAAATAAGATGGATGAAAATTGGGAGCATATGGAAAAGAAATGTTATAATTACAAAATTCCATATCTTCCATGATCTTAAATGCTATAGATGAGACAATACCTAAAGGAGATATCAAAATGCAAGAAAATCATGAAAATGTAGAGGAATTAAAGACTGAGTCCCATAATCATGATTATTCATCACTTTAAGATCCATATCATCGAGGTTTCAATGTGGAAACAAGGAACTACTTCATTCCAAATATCGATATGAGGAAGTTTGATGGTAAAGATCCTATAACATGGATATTCTAGATGGAGTAATACTTTGATCTACACCAAGTTCCAAGTTTACAAAAGGTACATATTGCATCTTTGTACTTAGAAAATTATCAATGTTTGGTATCAATGGCTTTGTGAAAGAAAAAATAATTCTCTATCTCTTGGTCCATTTTTACAGATGAATTGATATCACATTATGGGGATATTAATATAAACACATTCTTTATTCAATTGATAAATCTTTGAGAAAAGGTCCAATTACATAGTACATTCAACAATTCCAAAAGCTCGGTCTCAGGGTAAGGAACATTCTTGAGGATAAGTTGTTAGATCACTTTATAAGAACTTTAAAGGAGAACATTCAACATGAGATGTACCTTTTTGAGCCTAAATCCCTAGAAAAAAATTTCATTATGACATGGAAAGTGGAAAAAAAAAGTATGGCTACTAGAAGGGCAGACACTGGAAACTATAGAGAGCACCATGTTCCCTCTCCTAACCTCACTCAACCAACAATGTTCACACCTCATCAAATGGATGAAAGAAGAGAAAAGGGACTATATTTCAATTATGACAACAAGTACAGTAAGAGGCATAAATGTGGTGAGAACAAATTACTCTACATATACTATGAAGAGGAAGAAGATCAATAATTGTAACCATTAGAAGATATAGATAAAGAAGAGACTACTCCAATGATATATTTTCATGAATTATCTAGAATCGGTATTCCACAAACCCTCAAGATACAATTATACATCAAAAATAAAAATGTGACGATGTTGATTGATTCTAGTAGTACCCATAACTTAATCAATTACATATTAAAAAAAAATCTCAATTGTTTTGTATTTTCAACACCAGAGTTTCAAGTAATGATTGCAAATGGAGGTACCATAAATTGTTCTGGGAAGTGCCATGGTATTAAGCTCAATATGAGGGAGTATTTATTGGATAGTCATGTGATTTCCATCCAAATGGGTGGTTTTGATGTTGTATCAGGGGTCAAATGGTTACAATCATTGGGAACAATATCCCTTAACTTTCAAGATATTTTCATGAGATTTTCCTTAGAAAGAACGAAAATTCAGCTTATATGTATCCAAGGGAAACCCTCTAAGGTGATAATCTCTAATAGGATGACAAAATTACTCAAAAAGGGACACCATGGTGTAATTGCACAATTGTCTTCACTAAATGTTCAAACATCTATATCCTTTGCTCCAGTGGATCTAGAAATAGTTATCAATGACCATTCCAAGGTATCTGGAGAGATTCCTAAGGGTCTTCCTACTACTCGAGATCATGACCATGCTATTCATTTGCAACCAGGAAGTATTCAAGCCAACATTAGGCTTTATACGTATCCATATGCACAGAAGAAGGAGATTGAGCGTATGATCCAATAAATGTTAGATGCGTGCATCATTCAACCTAGTCAAAGTTCTTTCTCTTCACTAGTAGTGATGGTTACGAAGAAGGATGGCTCATGGCGTATGTTTCTATATTATAGACAGCGCAACAAAATGACCATCAAAGACAATTTTCATATTATTATCATTGATGAATTATTAGATGAAATATGGAGAAATTTTATTTATTAAGTTGGATCTTCATTCAAGATATCATAAAATTAGAATGAGACAAGAAGACATTCTAAAAATAGCCTTTAGAACACATGAAGGTCATTATGAGTTTTTGGTTATGTCATTTGGACATACTAATGCACCTTCAACATTTCAAAGCTTGATGAATTCTATTTTCAAACCCTTCATTAGAAAATTTGTGTTAGTTTTTTTTGATAACATACTAAACTACAAAAAATATTGGGAAGAGCATGTACAACATGTTAATAGAGTATTACAACTTTTGGAAGAGAAACAAATTTATGCGAAGCCTTCCAAGTGTGCCTTTGAGGTTCAAGAAGTGGAGTATTTGGGTCATATTTGTTGATTACACACTTATACTGAGAGTGGGGGGTGCAGTATAAGACCATTTTTTTTTACTTTTTCAAGCATTCATCAACCATAAGAAAACAATCACATATTAACTACAAAACTTGGAACACAAGATTTATGTGGAAACTCTTTCGAGAGAAAACCACGAAAAAAAATTTTATAATTCTTTGTAGTAACCAACCTACTATTACAAATATTTGTAGGAACCTACCTATTGGAGACACCAATCCCCACTAAAACAAATCCTGGCAAGCACCAACTTACTCTTAAATATCTTCGTAGACACCAATCCCCGCCACTAAGCACTAACTTAGCAAGAGACACCAATCTCTTTCAAATCTTCATAGGCACTAATAAACTAGAGACACTAGTCCCCACCGCCAAGCACTAAATTAAAAAAAGACAACAATATATTATATATCTTTGTAGACACCAATCTACTAGAGACACCAATCCCCATCGCTAAGCACCAACTTATCAAGAGACACCAATCCCCATCGCTAAGCACCAACTTAGCAAGAGACACCAATCTATGAGCTACACCAACCTTCACCGAGTTTGCTTGATATTTCCACCTTCACTAGGTATTCTCATTGCTTCTATATTTACCCGGTATACTCATTTCTTCTTCCTTAACCAAGTATACTCACTATTTTTTCCTTTATCTGGTCTAACCAAAATTTGAATTTCCAAATGACAACTTTCCCAGAGCTTGTTGTTTTGGGCCTATTCCCAAGAATGAACTTGTACAACAAGCCACATATTCAATTTTGTAAATATGATTTTGAACCTTTTACCTAAGTCACTTTTGTATGTATCCTCTATCTCTGCAAAATATCAAGGTATGAAATTACCCATAAAATAAGTTATAGTAAAAGTGCCAAGCTTACTTTTTTAAATTGATTTTAGGAGCATTCAGGAACCCTAAATTCCACAGATTGTATCTTCAAACATATAGGGAAACAAAACATGATATTTTTATCACATGTACACCAATATCTCTCCTATGTCTATAAAAAATCTCAGAGTCTGAAACATCCCAGAAAATAAG
>JASDQU010216191.1:0-16867 GCA_032191745.1 Picea mariana
ATTGGTATCAGAGCGGGCCTTCACTACAAGCCTTAACAAGCTTGAAGGAGATCCATAGACACACAAATGGATGATGAAGTTCCAATCCTTGATGATGAAGTTCCAATCCTTGCACATTGTCAACTCAGTGACTTGTAGCAACCATTACTCGATTCCCCTGATAAGGGTGCCCTTTATTACACAACACTAGTACTCGGTTCCCCTGATAAGTGTGCCCTTTATTACACAACACTATAATATATATATGGTTATGAATGCATTATATGGTTGGATGAGAGATACAGAATATTGAAATAATATGACTAAGATGATGTGATTAAAGAATATGACCATCTTTCTTAGCAATTTTAGCTTCCCACGACACCTATTTGATTTCTAGTATAAATGTAGAGTTGGGGAGTTTCCAAGAAGTGTAGATAAGAATTATCCATCAACTTAGCTAGACCACTAACATCCTTCAACATTTTCCCAAGCCTAACGTGACCAATTAAAACCTTTAGTCCTAGTTAATAAATGTTACAAAGATAGAGATGCAAAGGTAGATCACTAATACCTCCACTGACATTGTCTAATAGTGCATTGATTGTGTCCTTTATAGCTCCAATCAATAGTACTAGAGTGACTTATTAGTTTGTAATGTGCCATTATGTTTGGATGATTTTTATATTGGTTAGATACATTCTATATTTAGCAGTAGTGTGCTAGACTTGTGTAGTCTTTTAGTTGTCTTTCTCATTCTGTGCCAAATCCATGCATAACTTCTAGTATCACAACATCATGATTGGATTATAATTTTTTCCTATGCATTGACTTGTTCAAATCAATAATTTCTGACATTAGTGCTTTATCGTGCTCTTCATATCTCAAAGCCAAAGCCAGATAGTGTTTCACATAAGTTTTAGGAGAAAATATTCAGTGTTAGATAATGCCAATACAAGATTAGTACTCATGATAAAATATCTTTGCACACTTATATTATGTATTCTTATAAGTATTTGAATGTAATTTGTTATGAGCATACATATTCTATTCAGTTGTGCATTTTGATTAGACACATTTGCACACATATTCAGGCCAACCTATGTACCTAAATGGTGCATCCTTTGGTGTTTCATCATCTATAAATAGATTGTGAGTGTAAAGAAAAAAGAAATTTGGTGTTCTCACTTGTGTCATATGCAATATGGCTATACTATAATAATATATTTATTAGCTTTTTTTTATAGACAACTATATGGGTGTTTTGTGTATTGGATTATTTTTCTACATTCATAAGTTAGCAGAGATGTTACTTGATTGTTGTTTGAAATTAATGTGTATATTTGTTTATAAGTTTGGTTGATATTTTTAGCCTGATTTTCTAATTTAGTTAATATTTTCGTGCTATGATGTCTTAATATCCCTAGTATACCCTATTTAGGGTATACCACTAATAATTGTGTCTTGCATAACACATTTTTTTGGGTAATGTTAAAATGCATAAGTTGACAAAAATAAAGATACTCTTATGAGTGTATGGATTCATAAATGGGAATATAAGTTAAATGTTACCCTTAATCATCTAGAAATGTCAATACATACATGGAGAGATATATGGATTAATAAACATCCTAGAGGATATTGGGTAGTTGGGCATGAATGGGAGTCAAGTGGATGGAAGGGATGGGAATGGGTGGCGATTTAGGGTATGGTGGTGTGATTTGATGGGTGAGGTGTAAGGGTTGGGGAGTGGTGGATGGGAGGGGTTGGGGTGTGTTGATGGGGATGGTCGTGGGTGAGGGTTTGATGGAGAGGTTACATGAGGTGGCCGAGAGAGGTTGTTGGAAGATTGATTGTTGTCATTGATGTCAACCCTAGCCATTGGCTTTTGGACCCCACAGTTGATCAGAGTAGATAGAAATGAAGGAAGTTACATATGCAAATACAACAACCATGGATGGATAGTATAAGTCAGTCCTCTTCCGATGGTATGTGGCATGTCACGTGGATCCTCATGATTGAGGATAAATGAATTTTTGAAGATAACAATGTGAATTGAAGCAGAAACTACATGTCGGCCCTAATGTTAAAAGGAAGTGACATAAAGGGTATAAATACATCTCATTATACATTCATTTTTCAACACACACAACTTTGTTAATGAACAAGGAGATATAAGTCAAATTTCAAAGGAAATCTGAAGTAAAGAAGGCCGAATTTCAAGGGAGGATGAAGTCTTTTGGTGATGTTTTATAAGGTATGTTATTTACATGGCATCTTACCATTTTTGCTATAACTTTGTTTATAGAATGATTTAGATGGTGAAATTTGTAGGTTGTTGAGAAGACATATCTAGGTACTTGTGGTAAAAATTTCATCTCTTTATTCACTATAATTTTGGAGATACACTCTGTAGAAGATAGAGTTTTTGACTAGTCCTGAAGCTAGTCATAAACATGTGTTCCAGGTAAAACAATAATAACGTCTTCATAGAGAATCCAAATGAAGCGAGACCAATTTCATTGGAAATAGTATGGGATGTAGTTTCCTATGTACAAATTTCAGAATCCGATGTTAAAAATTGAGCGCGAGGCATGTTGTACAAGTTCGCTCTCCTGAATAAACTAGAATTGAATAAGGTCTACCATTTTTTCTATAACTCCTTTTCTGGGAAGATTAAAGGAGTGAAAATTTGAGGAGTTTCAGATAATACATTGAGTAATATTATCTATAGAATCAAAGTATTCCAAGAATTCAAGAATTGTAGAAGTTGAAGAAGTCTCAAAAAGCATTATTAGGTTCTATGTGATGGTTGGTTGATGGTGATAATTTAATGTAAATTTTTATTATCTCTCATATATTCTTGGGTGGAAGGAAGGGGAAAGGATGGAGAGGTCAACCTTCTCTTTATATTGGAGGATTGTATCTTCCTTTTGGAAGTTTATCCCTCCCTTTATATTTGGAAGTTGTAGTTACCTTTGGAAGTCATTACTTCCCTTGAACAATAACTATTGATTATTTCTCATATATTGTGCATGGTGTATTGTGGTGTATTGGTGTAACTCTTATACTAGTGTTCATTGCTCATTGGATATAATTGAATATATAATTTGGTTGAATTATAAGTTGATTTTTTTTTTAAATTGTACTTAATACTGATTCACCCCCCTCCCAGTATCAACAATTGGTATCAGAGCAAGTTTCGTTTAGAATAATTTAACGACTGGAAATAAAATCTTGAGCAGAGATGGATGACCATGAACACATTCCAAATGGGATTCAACGATTTTATGGAAGCAATTATGCATACTAGAGTGAAAGAGTGAAAACTTACATAACAACTTTGGGAGTAGACATTTGGTACTTAGTTGTAAATGGCTATGTAATCCCAAAGAATACTCCAACAGATCCAAATGAGAAGAATCTTATGAGTTGTAATTCAAAATCTAGACATGTTATTCTAGGAGCATTGGCACCAACCATTGCTAGCAAAGTGATGGGATGCAACACTGCTCAATAGTTATGGGACAAACTCAAGAGTATCTATGACGGTGATCCAAAAGTTAAGCAGGTCAAGCTTCAATGACATAGACCAGAATTTGAAAATTTGAAGATGGATGAAAAGGAAGATATTGCAGCCTATTTTCTTAGAGTTGATGAAGTTGTTAATGCTATCAGAGGATTAGGTGAAGATCTCAATGAATCCTTGGTTGTACAAAAAGTGTTGAGATTACTTCTCTTGAAGTATGATGCTAAGGTCTCCTCCATTGAAGAAACTATGGACTTGACCAAAATGACAATGGATGAATTACATGGGTCTCTTATAGCATATGAAATGAGAATAGGTATAGAAAGTGACCAGCCAAACAATGAAGCAGCCTTTAAAGCCATAAATAAGACAAAAGACAAGGATAATGAACTTGATGAAGAAATAACAAATTTCATAAGAAGGGTCCATAAGGGAACTGACAGATACAAAGGTAAGTCTCCTCTCAAATGCTTTAATTGTGGTAGAATAGGACATATTGCTGAAAAATGCTACTATACAAAGAGAAGTCTCAACAATAAAAAGAGCTTATACTCCAAGGATGATGACATCTCCTTAGATGGGAGTGATGAAGAAGATAATTATGGAGGAGAAGTCCTCTTCATAACCCAAGAAACTAAGGATGATGATCACATGAGTTCTAAAGAAGAAGAAATCATTTCTGAAGAAGATTCAGATGAAGAAACCAACCTTGATTCCTTTTGGGGATACAAAGACAATGTATAGAGTGAATAAGAAGATGAGAATCTTGAAAAGTTGAAGCATGTTGAAACTGAAAATAACAAGATTAGAAACACAAACATAATACTAAAAGGTGAATTGAGTAGTTGTGAAGAAGAGAATTACAATATTGAAAATACCATTGATAGCTTGAAGGAACAATTAGAATATTATGAGAAATTGAAAGCAAAATTGGATCACACAAAAGGGGAGCTATTATTGACAATAGAAAAGTTGAAGAAGTTCGAAAAAATCACTGAAAAATTAGATGAGATCCTTAGCAATCAAAGGTCTCCAAACGACAAGACAGGACTAGGATACAATGACAGTTTGAAGGCAACAAAACAAGAGAAGGAAGATGAAAATGATGAAACCAACACTCCGGAGAAAGTTGAACAACAAGATAGAAGACTAGAATTCATAAGGAATGAGACATAAAGAAGATCCTCTTCCATTAGTTATGAAAGAAATCATTATGAAGGACACTACAGAAGAATAGACCGTGAACCCAGATGGACCACACCACAAAGAAGATCACTTACTCACAGGTATCAAAATTTATTTCTTAGACATTGTTATACTTGTGGAACTTTTGGACACAAAGCAATCAATTGTAGAATCAATGAAAGGAATAACTACACAAGATACATGAATGGTGAAAATAATAGATATGGAAATGTTCATAGACTCGTAAACAAAAATTATAATCCATTTGACCCATTAATGGATCAAAATATTGTATGCTACAAGTGCAATAATCTTGGTCACAAAGAACGAGATTGCAGAGATATGAAGGAAGATAATCCTATGCCAAATGTCCCTATAACAACTACAACATGGAAAAGGAAAGAAATCCCACACAATGAAAACTACTGAATAACATTGGTTGCTAAAGAATGCAAAGAAGAAGATGAATGGTTCATAGACAGTGGGTGCTCATCTCATATGACCGGAGATCAAAGCAAATTTGTCAGCTTGAAGAAAAAGGGTGGAAATGTTGCATTTGGAGATGACTCATCTACCAAAATACTTGGAAAAGGAACTGTAAAGCTTGGAAGTGAAAATGTAAAAGCAGGAAAAGTCCTATTTGTTGAATATCTGAAGCATAATCTCCTCAATGTCAACAAAATATGTGATCAAGGATACACTCTTATGTTTGACTCCCGAAAATGTAAAATCAAAGAAAATAACTCAGGAAAATCGATTGCAACTGCAAAAAGAAGACCGAACAACATATACATCCTAGACATGAAGAAGAGAGAGAAGACATAAGCCACACAAAAGGATTCTGAGGAAGAAAAAGTCCCAAAGACCAAAAATAAGGATGAAGTATCATTGAGTGCCACATGTTCATGGGGAGAAGCCCCAAAGAAGAAGGTCACCTTATGCCATTGAACTTAGGGGGAGAAACCCCACCCTTTGCAATTGATGTCAAAGGGGGAGAGAAATTGGGATCATTATGATAGGGGGAGAACAAGTGTTGCCATCAATGACAAAGGGGGGAAATTGTTGGAAGATTGGTTGTTGTCATTGATGTCAACCCTAGCCATTGGCTTTTGGACCCCACAATTGATCGAAGTAGATAGACATGAAGGAAATTACATATACATATACAACACCCATGGATGGATAGTATAATTCATTCCACTTCTGATGATATGTGGCACGCCACGAGGATCCTCACAATTGAGGATAAATGAATTTTTTAAGATGACAATGTGAATTGAAGCATAAACTACATGCCGAACCTAATGTTAAAAGAAAGTGACATAAAGGGTATAAATACATCTCATTATAGATTCATTTTTCAACACACACAAGTTTTTTAATGAATAAGGGGATGTAAGTCAAATTTTAGAGGAAATACGAAGTAAAGAAGACCAAATTTCATGGGAGGATTCGGTCTTTTGGTGATGTGTTCTAAGGTATGTTATTTACAAGTCATATTTCCATTTTTGCTATAACTTTGTTTATAGAACAATTCATATGGTGAAATTTGTAGGTTGTTGAGAAGACATATCTAGATACTTGTGGTAAAAATTCCAGCTCTTTATTCACTATAATTTTGGAGATACACTCTGTGGAAGATAGGGTTTTTGACTAGTCCTGAAGCTAGTCATAAACAAGTGTTCCAAGTAAAACAATCATAATGTCTTCATAGATAATCCAAATGAAGTGAGACCAATTTCATTGGAAATAGTACATGCTTTATTTTCCTATCTACAAATTTAGAATCTGATGTTAAAAATTGAGCAGGAGGCATGTTGTACAAGTTCACTGTCCTTAATAAACCAAAATTGAATAAGGTCTACCATTTTCTCTATAGCTCCTTTTCTGGGAGAATTAAAGGAGTGAAACTTGGAGGAGTTTCAAAGAATACATTGAGTAATATTATCTACAATATTAGAGTATTCCAAGAAGTGAAGAATTGCAAAAGTTGAAGAAGTCTCAGAAGCATTATTAGGTTCTATGTGATGGTTGGTTGATGGTGATAATTTAATGTAAAATTTTATTATCTCTCATATATTCTTGGGTGGAAGGAATGGGCAAGGATGAAGAGGTCAACCCTCTCTTGATATTAGAGGATTGTATCTTCCTTTTGGAGGTTTATCCCTCCCTTTATATTTGGAAGTTATAGCTACCTTTGGAAGTCATTACTTCCCTTGAACAATAACGATTGATTATTTCTCATATATTGTGCATGGTTTATTGTGGTGTATTGGTGTAACTCTTCTACTATTGCTCATTTCTCCTTGGATATAATTGAATATATAATCTGGTTGAAGCATAAGTTGAAAAAGTTTTTAAATTTTCTTGATACTAATTCACCCCCCTGTCAGTATCAACATAGGTGAGGGGGATGTGGTGGGGAATGATAGTGTTTTTTAAAAAAAGTTTTTGGCTCAATTTGAGACTTAGTTCTGGATTGGTGTCCAACAAGGGGTATGTTGTAGTCTAGGCACTAGCATTTTCAATCCCCATAAGGGGAAGGTATCACTAGAAGGATTATACTGAGATGTAAAGGGTTATGCAAGGCTTCAAATAGCATAATTAATGCAATCATTTCCCATCTTGATAACCATACTTAACCAATAAATAACACTATAGACATAGGAACATCAAACTGCAACCTCCTTCTACCCATTCACCTATAGTACACTACCATCCAATTCATCATTTATCAAGCTTAGGTAGACAACACATAAATAAACATAATATTACCATATAACACATCATGTAAGGAACATAAATAAGAACATTATCATTGCACAACATAATGGAAATAAAAAAGTGAAAGGGGTGGCTCATTCCATTCATTACCACCACTATACAATACATTATTACATAACAATCCTTCATTCACCATGCCACAAAAAAATAATATACTCAATACATGGCACAAGAGATGAAATCCTCTACTTGCCTCATGTATATTCAATACCCAGTTGTAGATTTCCTACTCTAATTCTCAGTAGCAAATCACCCCCAAGCTGGGGCTAGGAATCCACAAGAAAAGAGTGTCTCTATTGTCCACTCACAACTCGATATAACCCTCAACAAGCTAATTTTCCTACAACTATCCCAATCCATCATCTCTCTTCCCCTCAACTTGCACAACCCAAGGAATGGGATCACCCTTCTTTGCACTCAATCCCTCAGGCCCTCCCAATTTACTCTAGGGATATAACATAGGTTGTCTAGGAATCTCTTTTGTTGGGGACTCCCGTGACTTTGATCCACAACATGAAACTCTCACTTGCAACTCATTTGTTGTGTGGTAATTTCTTACACACAAATAACTTCTACAGTCCTAACAACATACTTCCTCATACAATTACAAGTCCAACAAGCTGCCCACAAACCCTGTTGTGGCTTTTTTCCAGCTTCATCACTTAACACACTCTTTTTGTCCCCCAAAATATGCATGAAAAGACTGCCTATAGTACCCATTCAAATTTCCCTTTTACCCATGCATGTTGACTCTCACATTCCCCAATGTTTATTCTACTCATCCCCACGCTCTCAATAACTATGTGAGGTGAGTTTTCACACCAACTCTCTTACATGTATTCAACGATTGGGGCTTTGATACAATCAAAAGAAAAAGATAAGGTTCATACTAAATAATAATTTTAGAAAGTGGGTTGTGATTAATACACATGAATAATTCCCCCTTTGACCCCTTGGACCCCCCCCAACCTCTTGTAGAAACTTATCCCCCATGACTCCGTCTGTGTCCATCTGCAACTGACATCACATTTTATTTTATTATTTTGATATACAATCTTTACATATTACATCACTTTGGCCCACGAATGTACATTGTATTTACATTTTACATTGTTTTGGCTCACAACCGTACATTGTATTTACATTATACATTGCCAAAACGAGGATTAAAAATGGGGATGTTACATTCCCCTCCCCCTACAATTTTCACCATCCCCGATGCACAACACCATACTAGTATACATGTACAAAATTTACATCATAGTACTTAATACTTTAGCAAGTTCACAACTCTTGGAACAATTCTAACCAACAATCTCTCATTCCCCTCAACCTCCACAACCCAAGGAAGTGTACCCCCTTATTTTCACCATAGTCCCTTAGGATGTACCACTTCCCTTCTAGGGCTCTAGCACAAGTTAGACAGGAAGTCTCCGAGTTGTGGCTCCAGGAACTCCAGCTGCCAAAATGGAGCCTTGCACACTTATATACAAATATACATTTAGTTTTATTCAAATGTTGTGGGCATTCCTCCCGCATGGTCTCCTCGTTCTCCCACGTGGCATATTCAAGACCGTAGTAGGTCCATTGGACCTTTACCAGGCCGATTGACTTGTTCTTAAGCACTTTGACTTTCCGGTCCAGGATGCACACTGGCTCCACCCGAAAGTCCCCTTCATGCTCCACTTGGATCACAATCCAATCAATTATGTGGTTAGGATCATGTACATATTTCTTCAATAAAGACACTTGAAACACATTATGAATTCTCATGGATGCAAACAATGAAAGCATGTATGCAACTAAGCATATCTTCTTTAGAAATTTAAATGGCCCATAGTATATCGCTGCCAACTTTGGGAAAATTCCCAATCTTAGTGAGCTCCTTTTATCCTTTACTTTTAAAAAAACATGTTCTCCCACTTTGAATTCTCTATATGTCCCGATTGTATCTGCATAATGTTTTTTCCTGTGTTTTCCAACCTTTAAATTTTTCCCGATCTTCACCATTTTCACTTCCATTCCCTTAAGCAATTCTAGCCCAATAACTGCTCTGTCTACTGGGTTATCCTAGCTCACCGCGTGTTTCATTTTCTGCCATACAAGGCTTCAAATGAGCTCATCATCAACAATGCATGATACCCATCATTCTAAGCAAATTCAACTAGATGAAGGTAGTCCTCCCACCTAGAAGGCTTGTCCATCACATGCATTCTCAACACATCTTCAATTATTCGGTTAGTCCTCTCTGTCTGCCCACCCAACTATGGATGATACTCTATACTGGAATTCAAATTAGTCCCAAATACCTTAAACAAGCCCTTCCAAAAGTTGGACGTGAACTTGGGGTCTCTATTTGACACTATTGCCTTAGGCACACCATGTAGCCTGACAAGATTTTTCATATAAGTCTTTGCAATATTGGCTACCTTGTGAGTCATTTTCACCGCAGTAAAATGTGCAACCTTTGCAATATATTCCACCACTACCATGATGGAATCATGTTGCCTTGTTGTTCTTGGAAACTAGGTGATTAAATCTATCGTAACTACCTCCCATTTTCATTCAAGAATGGGCAATGGTTGTAACAATCTTGTTGGATGCATATGTTTAGTCTTCACTTTCTAACATTCCATGCACCTGGCTATGTAATCCACCACATCCTTCTTCATTCTAGGCTAGAAATATTGACCTCTTACTATTGCAATTATCTTCTGGTACTCTAGATGAACAACACATGGTACATCGTGCATCTCTTTCAACACTATATTTCTTAATTCATGAGTATTAGGAACATAAAATTTGTCCCTGAACAATAGAATTTCACCCTCTTCTAGTATGTAGTCTTTAAACTTCAACGGTATATTTTCCTGCTATAAGCCTTCCGTAATTTATGTATAATGTTGATCTGATGCTACAACTTCTAAAATTCTGCTTTTTAAATCTGAACAATACATGCTAATGGCTATAACATGCATTTCATGCACCCTCATGTTGAGTGCATCAACCACTTTATTCTCTTTTCCCTTGATGTTGAAGTCATATTCATTGAGAAATTCAATCCATCTAGTCTGTCTGGAGTTCAATATTGGTCGTTTGAACAAGTATTTTAGACCACTATGATATGTCTTTAGCTCAAATTTTTTTCCCATGAGATAATGCCTCCACATTTTTAAGGCGTGAACTATGGCTACCAGCTCTAATGCATGGGTAGCATAATTTATTTCATGCTCCTTAAGCTTCCTTGATTCATAACATACAACATGCCCATTTTGTGTAAGGACTCCACCAAGTCCTTCCTTGCATGCATCTGTGCACACAACAAAATCTTCATATGGATCTGCAACCTTTAGAATAGGTGCACTGGTCAAAGATTCCTTCAAATGCTGGAAATGCTCTTCACATTTGGCATTCCATTCAAACTTTGTTCCCTTCTTCTACAATGAAGTGATTAGATGTGCGACCTTGGATAAACCTTCAATGAATATCCTATAATATCCAACTAATCCCATAAAGGATCTTACGTCTGAAACATTCTTTGGTGTTGACTAACTTTTTATTTATTCAATATTCTCAGGGTCCATTGTTGTGCCCTCCTCTAAGACGATGTGGCCAAAATAATGAATTCGCCTTTGATAGAAAGTGCACTTTCTTAACTTGGCATACAACTGGTGCTCTCTCAACACCTGTAGCACTATCCAAAAATGTTTCTCATGCTCCTCCTTTGTCTTGGAGTATATAATAATATCATATACAATGAATTTTTTTTTCCAGGTAATCCCTAAACAATCCATTCATTAGACACATAAAAGTAGCTAGTGCATTTGTTAGGCCAAATGGCACCACCACAAAATCATAATGACCATACCTCATCCTGGATGTTGTCTTACTAGTGTCTTATTCTATGATTATCACTTGATGGTAACCCGACCTTAGGTCAATCTTGGAAAATATCCTTGTTCCTTTCAGTTGATCAAAAAGATCATCGATCCACGGTAGAGGGTACCCGTTCTTTATAGTAACCTTATTAAGCTATCTAAAGTCGATACACAACCTTAGAGTTCCATGCTTTTTCTTCAAAAAGAGCACTGGGGCACCCCAAGGTGAGACACTCTAGTGTATGTACCCCTTCTTCAACAATACTTCTAGCTGCATCTGCAACTCTTTCAACTTTGGTGTGCTCATTTTGTAAGGATTTTTGGACATTGGGGGAGATCCAAGAATTAAGTCAACAAAGAAGTCAATATCTCTTTTTGGTGGCAATCCTGACAAGTCCCCAAATACATCTTGATATTCCTTCAAATATGGATAGTCTTCAAGGCTTGTCTCCTTATCCTTTTCCAACTCTTCCATATGAGCGACATATATATGACACTCTTTTCTAAAAATTATTTTCAGCTACAATGCTGAAATCTCTCTAACAAATATAGGTCTTGGAATACCTTGCACCATATTTGAATTCACTTGCTCATCAACACATGTGAAATCCTTGTTGTAGCAATATAGGACAACACAATGTTTTTCCAACAAATCCACACCAATTAAGAAATCACATGACCCAAGTGGTATGATGTTCAAATATTCCTTAGTGCTAAGTCCATTCATGCTTAATGGGAAATCCTTGACAAGTTCACTAACTTTCCTATTTGTTCTAGTGGCTAGCTAAACCAACCAATAATTTTCACGATTACATCTCTTCAATTTAAACATTTCAAATATTTTTGGATCTATATAGATATGACTAGCTCTAGAATCAATCAAAATAGATATGGGTTGATTATCAATCTTACCTTCTACCTTAATCATGTGGGATTGGTAGTTTTATTTTCCATTTTCCAAGGATGCATAAATTCTTGTCATTCTCCAGCCCACATCATCCACTATATTAGCTTCCTTAATGTTATGCATCATCCTCATCCTCTCTCCCTTGTGAGGAAAATCATTATATAAAGTGGTCTCCTTCACATCCTCAACACTTTATGGGATACTATCTTGGCCTTTTCCAAAATATTTTGTCATTTAATGCTCACCTTGTGTTGGTTTTCCTTGTTGATAAGGTTGAGACTTGTTCCTCACGAAAGGTGGCTTGAATCCTTTATTTCTTTGATCCATCTTGCCTCTCTTCTTATCATCCCATGCCTTTTGAAAAGTTTTCCTTCCTTTTTTATGCTCATACGAATATTTGGCCTTCCTCATGGTTTCTTCCAAAGTTATAGGTTCATCAAATTGGATTTTATCTTTGTAAAATGATGGTAGCCCACTCAAGAACCTTTGTATTTACACCTTCTCATCCTTGATGAAGTCCACATACTTCAGAAGTTCTAGGAATTTCTTCTCATATTCCTTCATGGTCATACATCCTAGCTTGAGATCAAAGAATTTTCACATCTTCTTGTCATAATAATTCTCTGATAAGTACTACTTCTATAAATATTTCTTGAATTAGCTCCAAGAAATGATCTTTTCATAAATATGCTTGACCTACTTCATCTGGTCCCACTACTTGGAATCCTTCCCCTAAAGTTGATATATGACAAACCTTGTCTCCAGGTTTGATGAGCAATTATGTAGTTGGAAATATTTTCTCATTCCCAACAAATAAGATTCAACATATTCTCCCTTCCTGTGATCTCCATCAAATGATGATGGCTTGAGCTTCTTGAGCTCTCCTTGAAAAATACATAACTCAATCCCCCTCCTCTAATTTCTAACAGGGGACACACTTAGGCTACTCTCTAACCCTTAATGTGCATGCACTCTTCTGTTCGAGTGCCCTTATGAATGATGATGTCTACTAACACTCCTTGATTTCCTAAATATCCCATGGTCATCTCTTTTATCATGAGGTCTGGATGTTTCTACTTTCCTTACATTCGTTGCTTGTTTTGTGCCAAAATATTTATGGACTTGTCTCTGTAACATATTCAAACTATGTAGCAGTTGAGTGTTGATTTAATTATGCTCCTCCTAATATATTATCAACCTTTCAGTGTCTGCTCTATAGCTGTACAGTTCTTTCTACAAGCTTCTCATAGTCTCAACTAGCTCCACCCTGCTTCTAAGTCCATTGGACTTGGTCTCTACATTTCCCATGCTGATGTGTAATCCTCTGATCTCATCTTAGTGGTTGTAAGATACCTGGGAGTCATCCATTACTTTATTCCTCATTTATAAACCTAATTTAAGTCCTTCCTCTACTTCTAATTCTCCAAAAATGTGCATGCAACAATTACCTATTAGAGTTAAACATATTGCAAAATTGTCATTAATTAAGCTACATGCCCTTTTAGCCTTGATTTTTATAAGAGTATTCATAAACTAATCAAAATTATGAGATTTCAAATATATTCACTAATGGAGTATATTTTTGATGACTATACTTACGTCTGAATATGGTTTTTGAGATGAAAGTTATGACTTTCCAAAGTCAGTAATTTCACTCCTTCTTGCACTTGCTTCACTGGCACCAATAATCTCAAGGGATAACTTCTTCCTCTTATAGAAATAAATATGGAGATATCTGTGATTTTTTTTTTAAATATTGGGCGCTAATGGTATTCTATATTGTGAATACAAAATGTTGAAAATGTGTTTTCATTGATGTCAAAAGGAGACTGTCTGTTGTATATCTCCATGTGTCGATGAGCCTATGTGCACAAAGATTATGGATAAGTCGCTATACAAGAAATCAAAGAATAGAGATATGATAGAGAAGAGTAAACGAAGCTGGTAGTGTGAACTTCAAAAAGAGTATGGTCACTATTCGATGCTTATTCTATACATGAGTGTGAGGAGGAAAATAGATCTGGAGTATAGTGATCTCATTTTGGAAGACAACCCTATGGAAGAATTTTTGCAGAATAGTCACGTTATACATAAGATCGTAGAAAAGGAAAAATATATATATGCCACATTATTTGGGAAAATCATGTTCGAAGGTTTTATATTGCAAAATCTCTTTTACGTAGTTTGAATAGAAGATCTATGGAACTATGTGCAAGACGTTAATTTTTGTCAGGAAAATGAAGGACCAAGGTCAAGTTAAATCCTGACTGTTCATCTCTAGAGATCAACATTTAAGATCATAGGATTGGAGTCTAACGCTTAGTGGGCCATCTCAGCCACGTCAGCACCATGATAGTAACCTCATCAACACCACGTGTCCAACCAGGTGAATGCCACATAAGAGGAAGTCCACATTGGTGATACCACATGTAGTGTTATGTGTCAAGACACGTATCAATGCCATGCCATCCAGTACAAAAGAAGATGTCCACATGACAACCACCTCATCTGCAAAATCAAAACAAGATATCGAGAATGACTAAGTATCAAGACTTCACAGAGATGGTAAGCATGGTAGAGAATCACAAGTATGTGTGAAGAAATACAATAGTCTCGCTGCCCCGTGAAACTGCGGTAAAAAGGTCAAAATTTAGCTGAGTATGGGAGACCCGTGGACCAACTATGACTTTGAAAATAACTAAGTGTGAGAATTGGTTGGATGAATATGAAGATAAGAAATGAATTGAGGATGAACCCATGGACCCGTGAACTCGCGATAAGAAGAAGAAAAACTGACTAAGTATGGAGAGCTAAACGAATGTGTTGAAAGATCAAAAAATGACTAAGTATGAAGAATTGGTTGGAAAGACGTGAACATGACGGAGGATTGGATTTATGAGAAAAGGTGTTGCAAACCCATGGTGAAAACTCAAAGAATTGGGTAATTATCAATATAACAAATCGATGATTGTATCTAGTTAGAGATCTGATCCGAGGACCTAGAAGATTTCAATGTGTCACAGATCACACGGTCCAAAAGACCCATAGTGAAATTCTTGGAAATGTGTCTAAGTGTGGGTGAAAAATGAGTGCGTTGGAACTTGGGAGTGAAATTTGGACATTGCGGAGGTATGAAGTGATGTGGCTTAGACCCGCAAACTCACGATAAGTCTTCAAGAAATTGTCTAATTTTTGGTAAAGGATATATCGATGATCGAGATTAAATGGAGGTATAGATCGGACTACGTTTGTACGTTGTGGTTACATATGGTCCCGATATGATAATAAGATCGACGAGCGAGATAATATCAAGGATAGATTGGATGGTAGTTGAGCGTTGAGGGTGTGTTATGGATTTTGATGGAAAACAAAGTAAATGTATGGACGAGTTTGAATATAGGAACATATCTGATGGTAGTTGTATGTCAAGATCATTCTTTGAAAAAATCAAGCATGGAAAAGAATGGGTTTCGATAGGACGTTGCAATATGGTTTTATGGAGATCTAGAACCAAGCATGTATTCTTTGAACACGTGGAAAAATTGTTGGGTAAATATTTTTGTATAAATATCTGTGCTCTAAAAAATTTTGGGTGTGCATGAGTGAAAAGATGTAACAAAGAATCTGAAGTTCGTGGAACCGAAGGTGAGAAGAGTAGCAGTAAGAATGAAAGAGTAACGTGTCTGGGTGGTTGGGTGGTGCAAGGAAGTTTAATTGGAAGTAGATTTATTTCGGGGTGGAAGGGTGGTGCAATGCATAGGATTGGTGTCCTCATCTTTCTTTACAGGTTGGTTCCTGGCAAGTTGGTGCTTGCAGACTGTAAGTTGGTGCTTACAATGAGGATTGTTGTCTTCAACATATTAAAATCTTGGTGCCTAGCAAATTGGTGTTTGTAGACTACAAGTTGTTTCTTACAGTGAGGATTGGTGTCCTCAACAGATCAAAAGGTTGGTTCTTGTCAAGTTGGTGCTTGAAAAGTTGTAAGTGGGTGCTTACTATAGGGATTGGTTGTTGATTAAGGTTGGTTGTCATTGATGTCAACCCTTGAAGAAAGACCCATAACACAAAGGTTTGGGTAATGGACCCAATAGTGTTTGATGTAAATATGACTCATTATTGTTTTTTCATGGTTGATAAGAAGTAAATATGGATGAACTCCAAAGTGGTCCCCTTATGGTGAAAGCCCTCACGGGAAGATGCTTTGTGGAGTAAGAGAACCCATGCTTAATTGTGGAATAATGAGATGAAGGAAAGTGAATTTGTCAGGGAAAATATCCTATATGGATAGTTCTTGTCATGTCATTTCCGGTGGTATGTGGAATGTCACATAATTCCTCACGGTTAAAGAGTTATGGCCATGAGAAGTTGGAGACCCCAGGTTTGAGTAATGGACCCAAGTTTGTTTGATGGGTAACGGTATGAATTATGAGATATTTTCAGATAATACTATTCTATATGGATAGTACATGTCATGCCATTTTTAGTGGTATGTAGAACGTCACATAACTCCTCACGGTTTGAGAGTTATGGCCTTACAAAGTTGGAGGACCCTCATATGTCATCTAGAAGCCCCAAAAGGTCAAAGTAATCAAAGTGGTTTAAGAG
>JASDQU010216192.1:0-18243 GCA_032191745.1 Picea mariana
AAAAAAACATGTTTCCCTTTAGCAGTAGTAGGCTTCTTCACTGGAACTATGCTTTCTTTGGCTGTTGGCTTCTCTTGTTCAATAACAGCTTCAATCAACACATCCAAGTTTCTTTGAGCCATCTCATCTTGGAAATGTTGCAACTCTTCTTTGAGATTTTTGTTCTAAGACTGAAAGTATATGTTCTGCCTATAAATTTTTTTAAGCTGCCTATGAAGAGGTTGGGCCTTTCTTGCCACAAACCTTGCTAGATCAAGAGTGTAGCTTCTTCCCTTTATTTGTTGTATTTTTAGTGGAAGAAGGGGATTCTTCTAACTTTGGTGGAGGAGGGGGTGAAATGTCTCTCTGTGGAGAATGATAATCCTCCTCCTCAGTTCTTGCAACCTCCTTGATGGTATCTTGATCTTGAATAGGAAATTTGATCTTTCTCTTCTTGCTAGTACCTTCTTTAGCAGCACTGGTGGGTGGTAAAGGGCTTGCTATTTGCAACAGAGGATTAGTTTCTATATCCAACTTCATGTGAGAAGCAATAATGAAATGTTCCCATGAGATATTCTTCTAAACCAGCTCTTCAGAAACCAACATTCTAATCAAACCATAATGAAAGATGCTAGTATCCACAGCCTTAGACTTGGATTGAACCATGTCCGACATCTTTCCTATGCTCCTTAGAAAATAGTAGGGAATGTTCATTTCAATTTCGCCAGTAAAATGAAGCAGAAGCATTATATGGTACTGGTATAGTGTATTGAACCTCCCTTCACACGTAAAGTACCTCTGAATGATCCTCAATACTTTATCAAACTACTCAATCAGATGATTTCTTGGCACACCTTTAGAAATATTATCAGCTTGATATTCAAGCTTAAGGACATCTTTTTCATAGGCTAAATCTAAGGCCGTGGATTTAAACCAAATCTCACCAGTGATAGGGATTCTTGTAGCAGCTGAAATAGAGGTCTCAAACACCTCATATTCTAGGTCCCCTACCTCGGTTTTTAGGCCATCAAAATGTAAGGAAAACTTCCTTGTCACCTCAAGATGACCTCTTTTCATATTTTGGTAGAAAGAGAGGCATCCCACCTTTTGAAAAACTTCTCTGCCATGGGATCTTCCTCGAATAGATGCATGTCTACATGCTCAGTTCAAACCACATTACCTCCCTTGTGTGACTTATTGTTCTGAGGAGTATCCATAGTTTAGGATAAGATTTTTAGGTCTATGGAGTGGTGATAACCAGAAGGATTTAAAAATTCAAATCTCAAGTGGACAAGGATGCCCCTTTACAAGAATTTCCCTTAAACCAGAGTGGTTGCTAGCTAGCTAAAACTAGTTGTAGAAATCCCTCCCTTTAATGTGTGTGGGTATGAACACTGAAAAAAATATATGTTGAAGGGATACCCTGTAATGGTCTTTGAAAACTGAGTTGAAACATCCCGACTCAACTGTCAGAGGAGGCAGGGGAGAAACAATGTAGTATGAGTAGAGTCTAGAGGTAGCACACAGTGCATGCAAAGGATAAGACTTGCTTGGATACTGTGAGCTCATTGGCAACGGTGGGCAGATGTATCAAAATCAATAGATAGGCAGTGAAATTTGTAGGTTTGAATGGAGGGAAAAAACTGATACGATGGTGTGAGGAAAGATCTCCTCTAGCTACGTAGGCACAATAATTACCAAAATTCCAAGCGTTAATTCTCCTTGAAATCGATGTGCAGAGGAGTAAAAACGTGGAATACCTGTGGAATAATGACAGTTCGAGGCCTTAGAAAATTTTTAGGAAAGAGTCACGAGCAACTCGGCCTCCGAATCCACCTCAGCATCAAATCTGGTAGTGTTGTTGCCCACTGGTCGAAACTGGTAGTTTGTGCAGCGCAACAATTTGAGTTTTTCAAAATTCTAAAAACTGTTACTAGAGCTCATAAATATCAAACCTTGAAAGCATATTTTAACCACCCCTGGCACTGAAAACAAGGAAGATATGACATCAGCTTCGTAACTGCAAATCATGGTAGAATATGATGGACAGGAAGTGCACTACGGAAACTCCTGATGAGTTGGCAGCGCTCCATTTCAAAAAATGATTGGACAGTAAGAAAGGACAAAAGGGGATAACAAGGCAAGGCTACGAGGGCATGAGTGAGGAATATGGCATGTCAAATCAAGCTGATCGTAGGTTGATTCGATCCTAGTGTCAAGTCATGAAGGGAATCAAAAGATAAGTCATGAAAAAATGGTCCTAAGTCAAAAATTTGTGTGAGGATCAAAACATAAGTCATGACTTAAAACTTTATTTATCAAGGGGACCTAAACAAACACACTTTTAAAGGGGACAAATAAAAAATTAAAATCTAAGGGCTTAGGAAAAGAGGAAACTAAAGGCTAAAAACCCAAGGCAACTTAGTGTGATAACAAAAAGGACCACGTGTACCTCAAGAAAGAGCTATCAAAAATTCACCTTAACCATCTCATTTTGCAAAAAACAGACGTCCTCCTTTCCCACTCACTCGGGGCATTCTACCGAAATAAAATCAATTATATCAAATGAGTGAAAAGTAGTAGAGGGTATGTATTTAACTCTATCAGGGCTATGGATGCTCACTGGCAATGGAGCAAGGTCTGTGACGTCAGGGGTGAATCGCACAGGGCTATGGACACTCGCTTGTAGCGGAGCAACACCATAGCAAGTGAATGATGATAACTAAAAGGCCTGGTTCCAATGAATGATTTACTGGACTCTTTTAAAAAGAGGGCATGGTTCATGGTTAAAGGAAACAAACCTAGAATAAAGGTTGAAACCCCACAGGCAGGCCCGAATTCACCAACCGGGGAATTTCAAATGCAAGGATAGAGGAGGCTCTGATAAAAAAAACCAGTTAAGTTCTTCATCAGATTTTGAATCATCTTAGCCCAGGGAGGAAACATAGATTTTACTTTCACCCATTAAGTTGTCATTTGTTGAGCACTCAACACACCCTAAAAGCCTTATCAAATTTTGTCACTTTTTGGGTGCCACTTTTTTCTTCAATGTCTGACTCGATTTAATTTTGCGAAATAGTTTATCTTTGTTTTTTTTCATGTCTCTTATCACCTAGTCAGGTTTTTTTTAACTTGTGAAACCTCATGTCTAAAGGACCTTAACACCCGAACTAAGAATCGACAGCTAAACACTGCACCCAACGTGCTCAGGTTCGACGTTGGAAAGAATTCAATTAAGTAAAGGAACCACATAAAAAAAATAGTCGTCGATTGTAAATCCTCATCGGAATCGACAGAAGGTATTTTTGGTTTGCATAAGTTATTCGCATAAAGGTTCGAGAGATAGTCGATCCCCTTCAACATCGGTGAAATACGAGAAAGACAGACGTTAAAAAAGGGTGTGAAAAAATTGTCAATAGTCGATGCCTGATGCGCTTTATCGGGATCGGGGAAATCTAGAAAGATCAAAACAATCATGTCAACCACGATAAAGTTATCTCCGATCGTCGATCCCCGATGCATTTTCAGCATTGAGACTTTTTAGAGGGAGCCAATCCGAGATCACTTGGGTAGGTTTATCGTCGATCATCGATCCTTGACACCTTCGGGCATCGGTCAGTTAGGTTTGGGTTTTAGAAATATATGGCTTAAAGAAAGTCCTGACTCTGACTAACACGAGCAAATGAAGTCATTGGTCTTGAATGCCACGTGTATTTACCACGTAAGAAGGTTGTACAATCTAGTTTTATCCCAAGTCATTTTGGTTCCCCAGGTCCTAGTCACACTCCCTAGTCATATTTTCCATGTCAGATATGTACAGTAAGATCGATCGACGTCAGAGCTTTTGTAGGAGGATATCATCGAAAATGTTCATAGCACAATCTTGACCCCCGATCCATTAACTGAAAGAGTAGAACGATGGGACGTTTGCGGCATTAGATACGATCGGATTTTGGACATTTAAGGAACTAGTTAATGCTCGATCCTGCATTAGTTTCTACCCCATGCGTCGATTAGACAACAACATTTTGAAATCACCGATAGACCACATTACCACCCATGCCTTTGTTGTCAGACCACGATGGATTTAAGTTTAAACATCTCTAAATATCTAGCGGAAGATTTATTGAAATTTCACTCATAACTCGAATTGAATGGCTCATGCGACATGGTAAGTTCATCCCTGTTTGAATCTCTAGAACGGTTTTGAACAAATTCATTCTACGCGTAAGTTGAACTCTAGAGTGTCTAAAGGAGCAAAGTGAGCAACTCGAGACTGTACTGACCCTTTTTATTATCAAAACCAGGTTTAACAAGCTTCAGAGGTATGTATCCAAGTCTGTCAATTCGTTGGTTATAATTTATATAGGTGCACCCGATTTTATTGTATAATCTATAAACTATGTTATAGCTACAATTAAGATGTCACCAAGAAATCCAACCACCAGACGCTCTTTGAAACCACCAAAGCTGAAAGAAGCCGAGATAGGCGATGGTTCTTCTCTGGAGACCACAAGGCAGTTGGAGTATGCCCCTAGGGCAGAGCCTGTCATCAAAACAACAATAAAGAAAGATTCCATCCAGCCTACAGCCTTTGGTGATATAGAGGCAAGCACCAGATCCAAGGTAGCACTCCCACGGTGGGGAAATCTCTTCAATAGAATTATCTAAGAAGAATACCCATAGTATATCCCACAAAATGACCCCGACGTAAGGGTGCTCGATGACCAGGTGTTCCCCAACATTCGACGGTGGTATTTACACATGGTGGCAAGAAGAACCCCCTTTTCCCCCTACATAGAGGTTTTGAAATGGCTCATGGACCATACAGACGGGCATAAATGCTTGATCAATGATGAGGATGGTGGATGTGTCAGAGTTTTCTTCCTGACAGAAGTCCATAAATACTACAAGCTCAGGGACCCAGAGGAGCGGCTCAACACAGAATTCGTGGTGAAGTTATATGAATTCCATGATGTCAATCGGTTGATGGCCTCATGGTGGAAGGAGGACAATAAGTTCACTAACCGGAGCAATGGATGGTATGGAACAATCAACCTGAGGGAGCCATACATCTATTTGATGGCTCTCATCTGTCGGTTATATGGAGAAAAGGATTGCTCCAATTTTTCGAAAGCATGGATGCCTTTGGCGTACATAGTGGCAATCGTTGGGATCAGCTTCAACTGGGGAGCGTTAATCTCAAAAAAATTGAGCATATGTGTACATCAGGCTCAAACATCGAAGGAAGGGGAGGCACCCACTTTCTACATGGCCTTGTACCTTCTCGATGTCATGTGCACAAGTAACGTCTTCGCTGGCATGAATCTAAGATGGCATGTTGCGGAGCTCTCGGTCCACGTCTACTTCAGCATACTATGGGAGAACATGTACAAGAAGTCTTACGCACTCATCTATGATGAATTCATCACCCGCATTCATTTTATCATTTTTAAGAAGGAATGCCCAAGACTATCTATGACAGCTAAGGAAATAATAGCCAAGGTAGGCCATTGGTACTTGGACGAACACTCAACCTACATCAGGGTGTTCGGGGCCACCAGAGCACCACATCTCCTACCCGCTCATGTCCCAGACCAGTTCATTGTGGGATAAATCTGCTATCATACCATCCTGCAAGGCTATAACACCCAATTGGTCAAAGACAAAAAACGATATTTCATACCCTACGATTTCCATGTGGGGTTCTATCTAGAGAAGGATACTTCTCAAGCCAAACAAGAAGGGCTTAGACAACTGGAATTTAGGTTACTGATAGGTCGATTCCACAAGAACAACCCTAAAGGCTTGGTCCTCCAACATGCTTCATATGTATCATCATGTTGGTCGTATGCACATGATAAATTCGAGGATGAAATTTTCACAGAGTGCACCCACGGCTGGGATGAGGTGGTACAGAGAATTTCCAACCCAAATATGACCAAGTTCAAGGCCATGACCATGGATGAATAGGTGGAAATGATAGAGCAGTCAGCCCAAGAGGCCCTCAGAGCCAGGGAAGAAATCAAAGCGGCAGAGGTAACATAGGCACAGAGAAGGGGATTGCTCTTTCTAGAAGGGGCACAGAGGATCATTGATCAATTCAAAAATGGCCCTGATCTAATAGAAATGGCTAGGATCCCAGTTGATGACCTAATCGAAAGGCGAGGAGAACGAAGTGACCAAGAGCTGATGCAGCTTGAAGAAATCACTGGGTCAGAAAACCCTGAAGTTCCACCACCACATATCGGATCACCAGGGGAAATTTAGACCTAGCCCAAGATAGTGAGGACATCAGGGAGAACAAGTGTACCAAATACCATGTTCAATTTAATAACCATCTACGATGATGAGGAGAGTTTAGAGGTTTCTTTGGTCACTCCAGTGCAAATTACAAAGGAGAGAGAGCCTGAGAAAGAATCCACCCCAGGTCCCGATGCTCCAGTTCAAAGCCACCCGCAAAGCGAGAATTAGGTGGAAAGTGTCTTGGATGTTGAGCCACTTGACATACTGAGAATTCCAATGGACAACTCGAGGGATGAGCTAGGATCGGGCGAACAAGAAGGAGAAATTTCACAATAGGAAATCGGCGTTTCAACAGCTGATTACCAAGTAAGTATCGAACCTACCCTGATTCCTCAGTTTTGACCAGTACCTTACCACTCGATGAGAAAAAACCAGAGGCAGATTCATCGAGACATACAAAAGAGGTTTAGGAATCCAGTCTTAAACAGATATACATCGCCGGGAGCTTGGGAAACACTCTTACTTGGGGAGAAAAAATCCCTGAACCTGTTGATGAGTTCGTCGATATAAAATAAAACACCTACGACTGAAAGAGGAAAGCCATTATGAAGAGGACCACTAAGAAAAGGATGCTTACTTTGGACAGTTTGATCCTCATCACCACAGAGGAGAAATTGATCAACATAGAGCATGCCAAGACATCTAAGCTTATTGGCACAGGGATGGCAATCACATATCCCACCCTGGATAGAGCAAGGAAATATGAATAGGATTTGGCCACTACGCTAAAGGAGTTGGAGTATCTGCGCCATTTGGAGAAATATTATCAGGACTCCACACAGGCCATGGTATTTTTCAAAAGCAAATTCCAATATGCCTACAACAAATTCATGAGTGAGGGACACCTTTTCACTGCAAGGATAGCCGACTTCCAAGAAGACACCCTTATGGCGCTAGCGACGTGCAAATACATGGAAAGATGGTATGAGAATTCCCACCAAGCGGTGGAAAGAATTGATTACATCAGTGCAGTTCAAAAGGGCCGAGACACCGAAGAGCATGGCATTCGGGTGCTAAGTGACAACAACATCGATCGTGTAAGGAAGTCGGCCAAATACTGGATGAAGATGGCCCAATAACCTCAGCAGAACATTTAGGAGAAATGGGTCGATTGTGAAAGAAGTTGGACCAAGATCAATCGGGGGATGAGAGACATTGGTCTCCCAGAATTTGGCTCACCCGAGGACATTGTCGACTTGTATGACATAGTCAAACAATGTGTAGAACAAGACTCATCGTGGACTGCAGAGATACCAAAGGTGGTAAACATGGCGCCAGGTCAAGTACAATAGTTCATGGAGCACCTGATTAAGGCTCAAACAGTATTACACTAGTTAAGTGTTAAAGTAGTCAAGTATCAGGCACAGGAAATAGAAATAAAGGAGATCCTTTCAGCCCCGATGGACCAACACAGATTCCCATATTCCAACACATGTGAGGAAATCTTCGTAAAATGGTCAGAGTATGAGAAGAGTCATCCACTTAATTGAAACCATTTGATGACTCTTAGAAGACAGAGAGATGGAAGCACCATGTGGCAATGTGTTGTTTTACTTAGCTTGCACTTTTGATAGTTATTTTGAGTTAATAATTTGTTATAAACAAGAGGATTGACCTTTTAGAAGAGGTTGATGGTTTTGGGAAAAGACCCTCATTTTTGGAATTGTAAAGAACTATTTCGGAACTACCTTAATTGAGAAGTCATGTTTAGGATCGGAGACAAATTTATGTTTTACATCAAAGGCATGTGTGATTGGATCTAAGGAGGAATTACTTCTGACTTTATCTCATGAATGGAAGTTGTAATGAGTAAGATTTTCTGGATCTATTGATAAGTTAGTTGATTCAATATTTTTATAGTTCTTGTCTCTAACAATGGAAAGCAAATCGTTGTGTTAATGTGTGATTAATGATTAGAGCTAAGGAAACTATTTTTCTTGCCATCATTTTATTACATGTATGTTTTCTTTTGACAATTATATCTCAGTTAATAATTGAAATACCAGCAAGTTGATGTATTAGTACTAGGCTTATCACAGGTGTGAAAATCTTTGTCTGCATGCTTGAGTACAAGGGTTATCCAAAGCTTAGCCTTATTCAATAGTTAAGATTTCTCCCTTTACGAGCTGGTTTATACTGGCGCACATCCCTTTATGAGACCCATATAGTAAAAGAAAATACAAAAAAAGAGCGTTCAAACTGAAGGAGGAGCTTTCACAAGAAGACATCATGTCAATCACTACGTAAAGCCCATCGATTAATTGGCCAGATTGATGGATCTAGAGAACCACTCCATTATCAAACACTGCATATTCTAATTGGGCCTCGATGGAAGATTTGGTTCCTGCTATTGAGTTAAAGGGATTTAAGACCCCTCAACAGATTGTTCACAATATCTAGAAGGTTGATATAGTGGAGGACATGGGCAGAAGCATGCCAAGGATTTACGCATCCTTTGACAATAAGAAAGTGGAATACCGATCTCTTATGATTGAAGTAGAATGTAAGATTGATAATCATCTCATAGCCATTTTAATTGCTTCTGGAGCTATCCATAACTACATAGATCCTAATATTGTTGAGACATTTCATTTGCAAAGAAAAAAACATGGGAAATATTAATTGGTTCAGCTAGCCACGGGAGCTATGAGAAGGATTAATGAGTTCCTTAAGGATTGTTCAATGATATGAATGGACTCAACACAAAGGCATATTTTCATATCATACCTTTGGGTTCATATGATTTCTTAATTGGTATGGATTGGTTGGACAACCATCATGTTGTCCTAGATTTCTACATCAATGCATTCACTTGTCTTGTTAAAAAAGGGAAGCAAAGGAATTTTCAGGGAATTCCAAGGCCTGTATCTATAAGAGAAATTTCAGCCATGTAATTGAAGAAGAGTTTCTGGAAAGGATGCAAGATTTATGTAGCCTATAAGGAAGAGGTAGCTAAGGATAAAATGCCAAGTGTTGAAGACCATCCAGCCTTGAAATATTTTGAGGATATGACTGCTTAATTGGTATGTATTGGTTGGGCAAAGATCATACTATCCCAGATTTCTACAACAAGGAATTCACTTGTCTTGATGAGGAAGGGAAGCAAAGGAAAGTTCAAGGAATTCCAAGGCATGTATCTATTAGAGAAATTTCAACCATGTAGTTGAAGAAGAGTTTCTTGAAAGGATGACATATTTATGTAGCCCATATGGAAGAGGTATCTAAGGATAAAATTCCAAGTGTTGAATACCATTCAGTCTTGAAATATTTTGAGGATGTATTTGAGATACTAGGTGATGGGCCCCTGAATTGGATTTTTTGGCACCCATATAGCACTTTTTCCCATACCATTTTCTTCATCATTTCCTTTCTAAGACATCTCTTCCATATAACTTATCTATTTTAGCACCAAGGTACAATTCACATATTCTATGCCATTTTACGATTATTATTATTGCATGTCTTCCGTAGAATTTGTTGTTTCTTTGCACTAACATTTTTATGCAGAAAATGTCTACAAAGCTTGCAACATTGTTGCTACGATTCCAAGCAACCGCAACATTGTTGTTGCAATTCCAAGCAACTGAACCACCATTGTTGTGATTCTAAAAGGTGCAACATCGTTGCTACAGTTCCAACTAACATTTCAGTTGATGTAGTTTCGATCGATATTTATGTTGCTTCTATTCCAAGTCGACATAACTACCAAAGACCCACTTGCTGACATCCTAGACAGAATCGAGTCAACTACAGTTCCATTACCAAATAATTGTTTCTACACTTCAGCATGTGATGGTTCTATTGACACTGCAGTTCTAAATAAAGCTCCACCAACACATTAGTCGCATAATGATTGTTCAGATAGGTGATCAAAAAATAGAAGAGCACCTAGATGAAGATGTTGGTTCATCGGTCGAATCAACAACGCTCGACCTTTCCTAGAGATAGAGATAACGGATGAACATCGTAATCCACATGGCTATCCATTCATATCTTGTATGATTTTAGGTTATGAATGTATTATAAGAGGACCCAAGCTATTAGAGTTCAGGAAAAAGGACATTTTTTATGTGTAATTACACATTTGTTAATGTACTTCCAGACTTTTTCATAACATAATTAATGTCATGATTTCACTCTTTCGTGTGTTGATGCATTGAGCATTCTTATGATTCTAAAATAATCTTCCAATGCCTCATCTAAGGGGGTAGGGCCTCCTCCTTATCCAGGTATTGTCTGTAAAGTTAGAACATGTAGTTACATTCTTTATTTTTATAATTTAGTAGTTTTCCGCACTTTTGTTTTTCATTCATAGTTACTTCTCGATTTGCTGCAATTCCCTAAAATTGTGAATATAAAAGTGTATAGTGTGTATTTGCTTTCATATTTGGAATCTGAGATTCGAGTAGATTTAGTTCTGTGATTTTAAACAGTTGTTTGTATAAAATAAACTTTGTATAGAATAGTTGCAATCTGTGTGGTATTTGAATTGTTAATTGAAGGAATATAGTTTTACAAGTGATATGCAATTCGTTCATCTTTCTATAATTCTCTTTCTGCTACAACTCATTGAATTCGAATTCTAAAGTGTGTATTGTGTGATCTTGATTATAAGCCACAACTCATCTTAGATCTATTCTAAAACTACAATTTGTGTGAATCTATTTGCTACAATTCATGTTGTGATCATTTTATGCTGCAACTTGAGTCACTGTAACTCCTTTTTTTGTGTGTGTTGCAACTCCGTTGCTACAACTCACATTGTTGCAACTATGCTTGCAGTTGCATCTTCGTTGATTATTTTTTTATAGTTTTATAATTGATGAGCGATACATGGTTGTTGTGAACAATGATTCCCGCATACTAAAATCAGTCACCATTAGGACATAGCATAGCTTTACTTTCCTCCTCTATGTGATTTAAATTCAACAAGTGTGTTTCATTTCCTACAAAGTGTAATTTTGATTTTGCAACGTGATTTTAATTTAGCAAGTGCAATTTCAATTTCATAGGCATAGTTTCAATTTCCGTAAGAGTGATTTATGTTCTGCAAGAGTGATTCATTTTCCGCAAGAGTTAATTATTTCCACAAGAATGATCTTCCTTTCCTGCATGTTCGACATTTAATTTCACGCAATTTAGAATTAGCATAATCTGGTGACTTGATCCAAGTGTCCTTGAATTCTTGATTTGTGACATTATCATACTACACCTTTTGCATAAACAACAACAGTCTTTTGCATATACACTGCATGATGGATCTAAATTCAATTCGACACCGGATTGATAATTAAATGAACAAATTTCCAATTTCTTATTAAGATAATTAAAAGGTAATTGAAATGTCCATCATTTTTGGCGTCGTTGCCAGGGATCTTTCAAGAAAGTATCATTGTTGTTTTGTCTGAATTTTTTTTTCTAGAGATTGAATATTCAGTGTGATTTTTTCTTATTCTTTCTATGACCAGAAGTACAAATCAACAAGGTAGATATATTACATCATCCAAAAATACCCAAAAATATAACATTGCAGGAACATCTCAAGAAGAAAAAGAGCGCAACTAGCCAAATTATTTGTCACCCACAACTAGTTACCTTGCCAAAATGAAACCTAAAAGTTCTCATTTATAGTTAGAAACAATCAAAGGGTCTTTACATGAATAAATTCATATTCTTGAATAACAAGACAGTGAGTGACATACCATTGGGGGGACTCTCTTTCCATATGTACCTAAAAGGCACTCTCAGAAAGAAATGGAAAATAAAAATGTCAAAGAAGAATTTCCCACCTTTGGATTTTCGCTCAAAGAAGAAGAACATTCCTCATTCCACCTTGCCTACTTTTCATGGATTATCAAAAGAAGATCCTGACACTTTCCTATTTGAGTTTGATGTAGTTTGTAGGAGTTATGACTGTGTCATGTTATCGCACAAGTTGTAGGTTGGGAATATCCCAACCCAAACCACAATATGGCGACAACTAAGAGAAAACCTACCCACTGTCACCTTAGATAGGTATTCTCATCACTTTAGAGGTGAAGTGATCACCTCAAGGGGGGAATCTCGGGTGACTCTAGGGGGAAATGAGACGGAAAGTGAGATGATGAAATGAAATCCCATATAGGTCAAGTTTCTAGATGGAAGAAGGCTTGATAATGAGTCTTGGGAGTGGTTTAAGGTTTCCAAGTCCTTGGGTACCTGTTGAGAGTGTTTGTACCTGCCCGAGACACAAGAAAAACTAATTATACGAAGTATATGTTAGGTGGAAAATCAAGTTAAGCTTGTTGTCCCTAATTGCAGCAGTCAAAAAAATATATATATATATAATAAAATCAATCACTTATTGCATAAATAACCATCAAAAACATAAAGTATTTATTGGGCAATGAAGCATTAAACATGCAGACTAATTTCCAATACTTTAACACAAGCTTTGCTGGTGAATTAGGGCTGCAAAAAAGATGTTTTCAGATATTTTTCAGAGAATCCAAATGGCTGCAGTAAATATTTTCTATAGTGTCAACTTTTACCCCAAGGAATTAGCCAAAAAAATTCCCAACAATAGCCAATATCAAGTAGATTAACAATAGCAACTTTCCAACTATTTCCAACAGTAAAAGAGTGAGAAATTAAGCTTGAAAAAGAGAGTTTGCATCAGCCCTAATGGTTGTAGCATAATTTTGTAACAACATCAAGATATCCTTGACCAATCAAAACACCATAGTGGCCCAAGCAAGTGATTAAGGCAAAGAATTCATTCCACTTCAAACAAATTCAATATCTCGTAAAATCATGTATTTCAATGTAAGAAATGTATCTCTCCAATGCAATAAAAGATTAGTGCCTTGCAAAATGGGTTGTGGATTCTTCTTGTATTAGGTTAGGATTACTAAATCTCAAGGGGTGTAATCCCTTTTACTCCCTTGAGATAGCAACCCTAACAAGGTAAAGTCTAGGAGGGTGTAAACCCTTTTACTCCTCCTAGCAACCTTTTCAATATCCCTTTCAACAAACGATAATGATAAAAATGGGTGGACATTGTAAATACTTATACTCCTCCAAGGATCTAGCCAATAACAAGCATGTAACAAGAAATAAACCTAACAAAGTGCATACTTTCCTTACCAATTCCAATAAATTCCAAGACAAAACCCTAGTTACCAAGCAATTTTCATCACCAAAGTGAAGAGAAAGAGCCTCCAAGAGTAGCGCACCACTTCCTTCCATAAGACAAGAGATAAACCATATTACAATAGAGAGAGAGAGAGAGTAAACTTTCCCAAGTAGGGAAACAATTTCAGCCAAGTATCCTTCTCCACATGGGAGAGCTATTATAAAAATGAATTATAGGTTACCTCTATTTATACAAATCATCTAAGACATAGTTTGTCCACATAATTTAGGGTAAACCACAAAATAAGGGGACAAAAACCCTTATTTTTCCCTTTTACACAAAATAATACTTTTTAATTCATATTTTTCACATAAGTAAAACCCTAAAGTAAGACGTCGCCCTTCTAGAGTGATGTTTTAGCACTTTCGCAAGTCATTGGAGTAGGATATGAGTGTGCTAGGATTCCAAAGGCCAAGTGTCTTCAATCCAAGGCTATCCTCCACGATCCATGGCTTCCTTCCTTCAAAACGTGCCAAGTGTCCTCAACCACAACCAAACCCTAGCCCTACTATGACGTCAAGCCCTCAAGGATGACGTTTTTTCCTACTTAGGCAAATCATTTGGGTGGTAGGGGATAGGTTAGGTCTTCCATGATGTCTTCTAGGACTCCAAAGGCAAGTATTTTTCATCTGGAATGTGGGCTTTGGTATCTAATCTATGAGCTTCAAGCCCCATGGAATCCCAAGCTAGGCTTGTTCCTCCAAAACTGTCCACCAGTTAGGTCCTACAAAGACAAATGGATATGCCCTCCAAGGATCTCAAATAAAATGCATCATTATGAGTAAATCAAATAAATAAGAGAGATAACCTAAGCATGTACAGCCAAAACCCCCTCTTAAAATTAAACAATTTCTTAAAGGCCCTATGCAACTTACCAAGTTTAGGTATGGGAAGGTTGACAAGGTGACCTATTGGGTGAATCATCCCCTAGGTCAAGGAGTGTTTACCATTTGGAACCCCCCTCTAAGACATGTGGAAATGATGATATGGATGGGGATAAGACTTTTTGGGCATGGGGTTCATGGAAAACAAGGGGTTGTAGCATCTCATTTATGGGTGCCTTCGAAGACGGTGTGTTGCACCTTCATTTTCATTGCATCTTTTTTCCAAACCCATTTAATTCCATTAATTAATTAATAATACAAAACCTTGGTTACTCCCTATTGGTGAATCGATTAGCTTGGGGGGGAGTACCACAAGGCCACTTGAATATAGAGGTAAACAGAGTTCCATATGCAAGGAAAGAAAGGGACACTGTATAAGTGTACACACCTCAACAAGTGGGGACATTTATATAATGTTAATTTTCTTTTGCGGGTCTTTGATTTTTAAGGAGAATTGTTTCATTTCTATCAAGACCTCTTTTGGAAAGCATCTAGAAGGTTCATAAGTAGGATTTTATCTTTCTCCAGCTATCGCCCCTAAGGGCCTTCAGCCCCTTCTTCCCATGAAATGAGGGACAACCCCTTCTTGGTTCAATACACTTGAAAATCCCTAAAGGTAAGGAGATGAGGGGATGAAGTGTGGAAAGTTACAAGTATGGTCGAGAATGGCATGATGACTCATCAAGGGAACCTCCCAGTAGAAAACCCATCCCTAAGGGTGACCACTTACTAGGCCACAATGCCAACCACCAAGGTGAAACAGGGTAAAGAACATAAGGTCCAAGAAGGTGTTACATAATCAAAAGTAGTTCTAAGTTCAACAAACTCAAATGCCTCAAATATCGAAATGGCACTAACCATAATACTTGGCTTATGCTTCATTTATCAAGACCCAATGTCTTATGGACTAAGCTAGTGTGGTGGATACCGTCGTGATGAACCTGGAGTTGTGGTGGTGAGGTGGGTGTTTGTCTGTGCAAGTGGACACTACTAGTCAAGTTGTCTCTGGGTACTCCATATCTGCAACCTGAGGGTCTCAAGACATCATCTCATTATTTATCCCTAGAAGTTGGGGATAACATTTGGCTCCTACTTGGGGATATGTACTCATAGTAGAGTGCATGATAACCTCAACATATCCTAGTGGACCTCTGCCTACACTGAAACAAAAAATCATAAAATCTACGGTGGTTCTATCACCCTTCGTCCATATATATCAAAATAAAAAATGAAATCTAATCTAGAAAAGAAAATTTTATCATTTTTTCAAAAATTGTCAACTAAACATGAAATCAATATGCAAGTAGAGAAAAATGAAATATGAAATGCATCTAAACTATCATGAGCAATCAAGATGCAAATGCAAGAAATCAAATGGCATACCTACTTACCTAGGGCCTTAGGGCCCTAAAGATCTGGTGATAGGTGATGTCAGGTGAATTCATACAATCAGTGCAACCATATACCCATCATTTCATCGAGATATCTCCCCCTGTGCTTAATCATGTGAAACAACAAAGATAATTCTAACACATAGTAATAATGAGCATAAATAAACATATAATCATGAAATGAAATGAAACCCATGGAGATGGATGGGAGGGAGTAAATATTGTTGAAAAGAGTATCCACAATCTTGATCATCCTAGAAATCATGCTAGAAAGGATATCCACAAGCTTGATCAATCCATCTCTAAAGAGGGCTATCATATGTAGATGATGGCTCATCTTCATCTTCGTAAGTGTGATCATTGCTTCCTGAAGACTAAGAATATATGAGAGATCCCAAGAAGACCTCATGATTTCCCTAAGAAGAAGGAAACAGGTGAGGGACAGGCTCGGGTCTAGAGAAATAAAATTGTGGCCTCTTCATATGTGAATCCTTGTATAAATCCCCAATATGAAAATGTTTATTACTTGGGTTGGTTGTCATTGATGTCAACCCTTGAAGAAAGTTCGGTAGCGAATTCTGGTAGCACAAAGGTTTGGGTAATGGACCAAAGTTTGTCTGATGTATAATGGTATGTGTTTTAATATATTTTGAGGTAATACTATTGTATATGGATAGTAAATTTCATGCCATTTCCGGTGGTATGTGGAACGTCACATAACTTCTCACGGTTAGAGAGTTATGGCCATGTGAAGTTAGAGAACCCTCATGAGTCATCTAGAAGCCCCAAAAGGTCAAAGTAGTCAAAGTGGTTGCAAAGAAGAAATTATTTAAATAATAAAGTGAAGTGATGAGTGTACTATAANAATGGAGAAATTACTAAGTGGACAAGTGGTTAGAAGTGGGTTAGCCCTAAAATAAGGAAAGTGGTTTAAGATGGTTAGAAGGTAAATCCTTGAGGAAGAAGTGAAGTGATGAGTGTACTGTAAGTCAAAGTGGATACAAAATAAATTATTTAAATAATAAATTTAATGGAGAAATTACTAAGTGGACAAGTGATTAGAAGTGGGTTAGCCCTAAAATAAGGAAACTGGTTTAAGATGGTTAGAAGATAACCCCTTGAGGAAGCTACATAAAAGTATAAATAAGAGGCAATGGTCTCTCATTTAATCACACTTGAGCATATTGAATATCTATAAGTGACTGAGGTAACCAAAGGATATCTCAGAAGAATTTCAGAGGGAAGGTGAAGTAAAGAAGGCCGAAATTCAAGGGAGGATAAATTCTTTTGATGATGTTTTCTAAGGTATGTTATTTACAGGTCATCTCACCATTTTTGTAATAAAAAATTTCCTAGAATGATTCAGACAAAGAAATCTAGAGGTCGTTGAGGAAACATATCCAAGTAGATGTGATAAATATTTCAGCTTGTGGGTCGTTTTATTTTTGGAGTTACACTCTATGGAAAATATGGTTTTTGGCTAGTCCTGAAACTAGTCTAAAACAGGTGTTTCGGGTAAAAAACTCATAAATTATTCATAAAAGATCCAAATTTAGTAAGACCAAATGTATTGGTTATAGTACAGTCTATATTATTATTTGTACCATTTTCATATCTATACAACAAACAATTCGTGCGGGGAGAAATTGTAGACAAGACGTTGAAGAAAATTGCGTACTATTTTTATACCTTTATTCATTACAGGCACATAGTTATGATTATTGCAAGTTATTATTGTTGACTAATCCAAAACTAGTCATGTGAGACTAAAGTAAAATTTGATGAAAATGCTAGTCTCTTGTTGAGGAAGATTTGCAGGTATGTGATCATATACACCAGGTCTGTAATAGAGTTACAAATTAGATTTGGATGTTGAAATTGATGAGGTATTTTTGTTGAGGTTTAGGTACAGTTTGATGCATGGTTGATGCATGGTTCAGGTTATTGGTACAGGTTGTTTGGTGCAGGTTGATTGGTACAGGTTTACAACAGTATATCTCACAATGATAGTGTGACAGTGGTTCCATAATTCTACTTATATTTCAAGGCGGTTGGATGGAGAAAGGACAGGTGGTTGTATTCACCTTCTCACTGTAGCCGGAGAACATAGGGGGTTGTAGCCTCCTTCTGGTTGTAGCCAAAGAATTGGGGATTTGGAGCTTCCCTCATGTTGTAGCTTGAGAAACTAGGGGGTTGGAGCCTCCTTCCAGTTCCAGCTGGAAAACAAAGGAATTTGGTGCTTCCAATGAATGTAATTCTTAAAGACATATAAGAAAAATCATTATGTGGTTTTCTCCCACTTTGGGTTTCCACGTAAAAACATTGGCGTACTGTGTATGTGTTATAACCCTAAATTGCACTATCCCTGCTTACCTGGTATCAGGCCTACTCATGCCTCTTCCTAGCCAAAGCCATGCTGAGAAATTCCTCAAAAACCACTTAAAACAAGCAACCCACGCCCTAACTGCTCACTGGGCGCGGGCATCCGCTCGCTGTCCTTCTACTGCAC
>JASDQU010216195.1:5512-15842 GCA_032191745.1 Picea mariana
TGCCGTGAGGAACTTGTTACTGCATAAGGAGTTAGGAGAGAAGAGAGCCAACTGGGTCACCTCCTTGCAGGAGTATGACTTAGAAATCACCCCAGCTGAGATCGTGAGAGGCCAAGGGTTGTGTAAGTTGGTTGTTGATCCAGAAACTGAACAGCAAGAAGATAGTGATACGTCAAACCCGAAACAATGCGATCAAATTTTAATTTGTTGTGCGCAAAACCTCGTAAGCCCCTAGTACGACGATATTAGATTCTGTTTTGAACATGGATCAACACCCCGTCACCTTGACCCTGCCAAGAGAAGAGCGTTGAGACTGAAATCCACCTCCTTTCATCTAGTTAATAGTATACTGTTTCGTTAGAATTTTGACGGCGTACTGATGCGCTGTCTCGAAAAAGACGAAGCAGAAAAAGTCTTGCTTGAGTTGCATGCAGGAGAAGCTAGTGGTCACTTCAGTGGTGACACCACTGCTCATAAATTTTTAAGAGCCGGTTACTACTGGCCCACGCTTTTTAGGGGAACCCATGCCTTATGTTGTAAATGTATCATCTGTCAGAAAGCATCAGGGCGATTGCAAAAACCAACCTTTCCCTTGCAACCCGTTTCAGTAGATTCACCTTTCCAACAATGGGGCCTTGATATCATAGGTCCTATTAACCCTCCCTCCTCAAAACAACACAAATTCATTGTGACAGCCACAGACTACTTTACACGATGGTCCGAAGCTGCTGCGCTAAGAATTGTTAACACCAGTCAGGTTATCGCTTTCCTAAACTCGAATATTATCACCTGTTTTGGTATCCCTGGCGGTCTAGTCTTTGATAACGCTTCATACTTTTCTTCTCTTGAGATGACTGAGTTCGATTTGGAGAAAGGAATAAAGCTGAAGTATTCTGCTAGTTATTACCCTCAGGGTAATGGTTTAGTAGAATCAACAAACAAGAACTTGATCAAAATAATCAAGAGGACTGTGTCTGAAAATCACAAGAATTGGCACAATGCACTGTTGAATGCACTATGGGATGATAGGGTAACACCCAAAGCCGCTATAGGTAACTCCCCCTTTTTTCTTGTTGATGGCAGAGAATCCATTCTGTCACCTCACATTCTTCTTCCGTCGCTTCAGTTGTCACAAAAAGTCCAAGAAAAAGATTGTCCCCCTTTAGAAAGCCGCATTAACGCTTTGATGAAGTTAGAAGAAGTAAGAAATCAAGCTAAACGCAAGTTAGACCACATCAAAAACTGATTAAAAGCTGGTTTGATTCTAATTCTGCTTCTGATAGAAATTTTGAAGTAGGCAATCTCGTCTTGAAATGGGACAAACCACACGAAGGAAAGGGTGAGCACACCAAGTTTCAAAACTTATGGCTTGGGCCATTTTTAATTGCTGAAAAACTAAGTCCTAGTTCCTTTCGATTACAGAATCTTGAAGGGCAGCTTGACACCTATCCGGTGAATGGCCAAGCCTTGAAGAGATACTTTGCTTGATAAACTACCCTTTTATTTTATGTATATAATTTCATTTTTGTTTGCTTTTCCTTTGCATTCTGTTTGCTTTGCTTTGATTTGAATTGATTAGTTTTTTTTTTATCTTTTTTGAAAAATACGCATACCTGTGCACTGAGCCATTTAGAAAAAAACAAAGAAAAGTTTCTTCGTTGAAATAACTTCTGAAAGTTTGTACAAACATCAATGATATATTTGATATCTATGTTGGAAATTTTGTTGTTTGAAAGAAGTTTACTAATTTCAATCTCCGAGCAAAGTTTGTCACGATCATCTATTATCTTTTTACGCTGTCCCTTTTCCGTAAAGGAATGACTCAAAAGACGTCTCCATGTCATAGAAATTGTTTTATAAATAAAACATCTCTGGGACTGAATAAAGGACAGTGCTAAAAATTCTGATGAGGTCTGAAAAAATATGTTAAAATATTAAAATTTTCAGCGTCACCCCGCTCAGCTATCTACAAAAGAAAAACAAAATAAAATATTAATAAGAGCTGTGGGAAGTGCTTGTAAACCCACCTGGATACTGAATAGGTCTTCTGGCAGCAGGTAAATGCATGCATGGTGCCAAGACAACTTCGTCGGGGTACTGAACAGGCCCGCTGGCAGCGAAGCAATGTCGGGTACATGAAAATCTGTAAAAAAATATGAGAAACCTTTTTAATGTCCTTTATTCTGATCTAGATCTTCTTGACAGGATACAGATGTCAGAGTGGGTTAAATGGCAACCCTGTCGAGGCTATGGACGCCTGCTGGCAGTAGTGGCCATGCCAACAGTATTGAAGATTTTATCTTTAATATCGTGACTTGCTGATCTTAAGACTGTTATTGGTTTTCATCTTTTAAAACACTGCTGGGAAAAATGGTAAATGATGATGTTTATACGATTTTCCGGTTGTTGTTTTTGAGTTGAAATTTTCTTTGTTGTCCCAATCTGAATTTGTTTCTTTTGACAGAGATAATTGCTTCTCCCAGTGTGTCGCCATTGTTGGCAGCCAATTCAATTTTTTCTATTGACCTATAAGCTACCTACACCTATGTCTTCAGAACTTCAAATTATCGTCGCATTTTGCAAATAGATGATATTTTCATTTCTTGCGACACTTGCAATTTTGTCTTCATTTAAGTTTTCACGACTGTAAGCATGAAAACTTCTCATTTCAAGGTCACGTGTCAATCATCATGATCTTTTTTGATATTTTGAATGGAAATTACCTTTGGTTTATCATTATGTGGCTGAAAGGATTTTTCGAACTATGCCTATTTGCTTATTCGTATATTGGTTGCATAACTTGGTTTTATTAAACTGGTAAGGCATTGAGCATGTAAACTTATATTTTTGGGACTTGCCTAGTCATTGAATTGCATAGGGATCATGGTTTATTTTGTTTTTATATGATGTGATCCTTATTTTTATAATCTCTTGGCTTGTCCATTCTATTATTATCGATTGTCACAATGTTTTATAAGCTTTTGATTACACATTTGTGCAATAAGCGTGTGGTTAACATTTGGGTTTGATTTCACATTGAATATTCATGGTTTGAAAAACTATGTAATAGCGCATTGATATATCATTCACCGTTTAATTATTTGGTTGAAGGAATGATATGGTTTTGAGTTATGCTATAATTGTTTGAACAGAGGATGAACTTGGTGGTTGTACTTTGCCATTACTATTATGCATGGCGGTGAATAATTCCACCACCCTCGCATGAGCACATTAATGCTTCCCCTTTGATCATTCGTAGCTGTTAGCCCAAATGACTCTGCTCCTGTGTGTTGGTGAATGTGACCCAAACCCTTATCGTGTGCTCGCACCATGGCTCCGGTCGTGAGGGCTGAACCAAATGGCAGCCAGGCTCTGTTGATGTTTGACAGTGCCCGTAGTGACCTTGAGGACAGTGGGTGGTGCCCGCTCATACAAAAGTTTGATGGTTTTAACCTCTGCATTGCTAGGCAGTTCGCCATGACCTTTGATGGCTGTCGAGCCAAGGTTGACGATGTTCAATTGCAAATTGACGAGCAGTTTATCAGTCTTGCTACAGGTTTGCTTGCCATTGGACAACGATGGTCCAAGAATTGCAAAGTAGAGGAGGTCCCTTGGACACTGCTCTTCTTGGAGGTCCCTGCAGGGTTACCTCGTGTGATAAAGGTTTGCCCGTGAACATGCTCAAGCAACGTTGGCACGAATTTTTGATGATAATCAAATAGTTTATCACCTGCGAGGGTCGCTATGGGTTTGTGTTTTTACACCACCTTCGTTTGCTTATGGTGTTTATGGGTTACTAGCTCAATATGCCATATTACTTGCATAGAAGCCTGTTTAAGATGTCTAAGAAGTACAAAAGGAACCAGGCTGATAGTAGCCTTTTTCATTATGGGTTGATTAAAATTATTGTTGTTTTTCATTTGGGGTTACATGGAGATTGTTGGAGCAATTTCCTTGCTCCCAATGGTTTTGAGGATTTGAACCCTCCACAGGTTGACAAACCTGTGGTGAGCGAAGGCAAGACTATACCCCCGGTACCCTACAACATCCTTTTACCTAAACCCTTACCCGACTCACCTATCGACCTACCCAACTCTGTGACCAAGGATGTCGAGACTGTTAAGCCTGTGGGCAAGAAGCCTAAAGCCAAACCTACTACAAATTCCAAAGGCAAAAAGAATGCCCATTTAATTTCTCAGATGGCGAGGAACAGGCCGAAACCTCCTGTTGATCCAAACCCTATTGTATTGAGTGAGGAATCTGATTCAGAGGTGGAGCGTTTCTTGGCTAGTGAATACCCTTATTCGGAAGGTCTGTGTGTCGAACCCTCGTATGACTTCGTGTCGAATCTACCTCCCTGTCTACAAGATGACCCTAACTACCCAGGCATTAAGCTGCCTTGTGAAGCCCCCGATCATTCATCTAAACCCTCTCCTACTCTGTCAAAACCTACAGTGCCACCCTGTGATCAATGTAGCTCGTGGTTAGAGAGGTATTATCTTGATGTGCGAATGCTACAGTCGAGAATTCGTTCTTTGGAGGACCAAGTTACACGACTTACCAGTCAAAAGGCTAAATTGCAAGCCACTGATAAGAAACAGAGGACGACAGGCTCTATTTTGTTTAAAAATGTGGAATCATCTACAGCGGTCATGAATTCTAAGTTGGCATAGTTTGAGCAGCCTTATTGGTATGTTCTGTCACTTGTTTATATAATGAATTCGAATTCTTTGAATAGCTCTGATAACAGCTTGGATTTGCTTTGTCACATTATATGCATTATGTGCATATTTTTTTTTTGATTAATGGAATTTCGTTTTCCCAGTTTAGCTTTGATTGGATTTTCTTCGATTCGATTGATCATGGTATGGATTTGATTGGTTTGATTTAGCTTGAATTGGATACTCTGTTGTCAATTGAGGTCGTTTGTATCTATTCTAAACACAAGCTGTTTCTCGTATTTCAATTTTGAACACAATCAAGTTTCGATTCGAATTTTTTATATGATTGGCAATAATGGTTAACTGTTACGGTTTTATATGGTTTCCGACCAATTCGAATACAAGTCAATATGTTTCTGTCAATATGCACCCAAATCGCGAATAGATACGATTCATAACAGTTATACCCAGCCGGTCGATTCGCATTGGTTTACTCCAACAATTTATCAGTTCGATTCATATTGCAATGAAGATGCTGTTTAAATTTTATTTGAGGAACGAAAGTAACTATATCCAGGTTCACAATTTGTTTCTATAATTAAACTCCGTCATGACTTGATTATTTTCCCAGCTGATAATTATAACCCTTGTTGATTCTGTTAAGATTGCGATCTAGATCTATTGATCCTATCTATTGACTGTGCAAGGAGCAATCACAAAATTCGTTGGGTTGATGCTGTTAAGTATGATTTCATTTGAACATAATCGAAACAGTCTTTCTATCTTTAAATTTGATGGAACGATATGAATCTGTGGTTATATCATTATAGCTATGACAAGTGGAAATTGGTTCTGTTGGATTGGATCGTATCACATACGATATCACTCATTATTGATTTCATTTGGATATGAAACCATCTTGTTACTGTTTGACCCGATGTTATGGTAAAAAGAAAACAGAGTATTCTTGCCCTTGTTTTCTATTGAATCACTTTTGATTTTTTTTAATTTGAATGATAAGATCATTTGAATCGTTAGTGATTCGTTGTTAATGTTTATTGAAAGAAAATCGAATTGGATTATTTTAAAGAGATTTGATTTGATTTTTATTTGATCCTGTATGCTATTTTAGACTAGCTACAGAATCAAATGATTCTATAGCTAAGTCTGTAGGATTAGATTTTTATTGTTTTGTTAATAAAATATCTTTCTAACTTGTTATTTTTGGTCTATTGCAGATGAATTTGAAATTGCAGTGGGTCTGATGAGCAGTTAGGGGATATTTGAAATATTCTAATGTCATTTTGATTTCCTAGTTTAGTTGATTTTGGGGATATTTTCCCAGATTATGTAAACAGTTTGATACTATCCACAGGGAATTTTTACCCTGTGAAGAAACTTATATATTCTTATTATTTTTTTAATAAGTTTCATCCTCATTCATGGGAGAACAAGGATATGGAATTTTAATACAGACTAAGGCACAATTTGGTTTTTTGTTACAGCTTTAGCTTCTCATGATATCAATATTCTGTTCATGTTTATGTGTATCTATTTACATTGGGTTAATTACTACTTTAGCTATCTTAGCCTCTTGTGAATGATATAATTTGATTCATAGAATTCATATATGGTTTCTTCCAAGTGCATAAAGACATAACAATTGTTTAATTTAGTTTGTGAATGGCAGATTTCTCTTCTTCATAAGTTGAATTATCAAATATAAGTTTTTGCATAACAGGTTTCCCTTATTACAGAGACTTATAAATTATAAAATTGTTATGATTTTTTATGTCTTGTTTGTCCTGTTAACAACTCAAAGAGCATCATAGCCTATCGTTTACGAGACGCTTCTGGATCAACCGGTGTGAGTTTCCTTCCTCCGACCAGCTTCGAAGTCATCATACACAGGACAAATTGGGAGCGTTCCCAGGTCAGTTTGTCATTTATTTGTTTAGTATATTTGTTAGTATTTTTAGTTAGATATATATGTTTAGTATATTAGATTTTTTAATTTCAGTAAGTTTTATTTCTTTTTCATAAAATCAAATCATAAAATAAAAAAATAAATATCCTCCTCTGTCTTAGGGCATAAAGCAAATGAGTTTTACAGGTTTTATTCAAATCTATAGATTGTAGATAATGTATATTTGTGAATAAGTTGTAATTCAATTAGTAATTAGATAGTTGATTTGAGTTATTATAATATTAATTAGTAGATTGTATATAGAATAGTTAGTAGTTTAGTTTAGTTTTACTTTAATTTGTTAGTTAGTTAAGAGTAGTTTTATATTTAGTTTAGTTTGTTTTATATAGTTAGTTAGATTAGTTAGTTTAGATTAGTTTTTTTCTTCTTTGGTTTTCCTAAGACCTTAGAATGGCCAACGGAGCCGTTAAACTCGTCAGGGTGGTTCATTCCAAACGGCTTGGGTTATTAGACAACCCCGGACTGGCTCCACTCTCTCAATTGACGGACAGACAATTTCGCCCGTCAACACTATCTTCTTGACATCAAAAATCCTCTTGGGAGTTATAACCAATTTTTCTTCCTCATCTAATGGAGGAATATCTGTTGAAGTTGTGACCGGCTATCCTAATTCCTTCTTGAGGTAGGATACATGGAAGGTGTTGTGGATCCTGCCACCCTCTGGTAACTCCATATCATATGCTTCGTCCACAACTCTCTTGACCACTCTGTAGGCTCCATAAAAATGAGGCTTCAACTTCTCTGTACTACTCTTTTTCAATGATGACTGTCTATAAGGCTGCAATCTGAGAAATACTCGATCTCCAACCTCAAATTTGTGTTCTACCCTATGCCTATATGCATACATATTTTGTTGATTCTAAGCAGCCAACAAATTCTCCTTCAGGACTCTCAAAATGTCCTAACTCTCATGCACCCAGTATTTGGCCTTAGGAGCTCAAATCTTTTCAAATTCCAAATCCAAAAAAGATGGTGCATCATATCCATACAAGACCCTGAATGGGATCATCCCGATGGAAATATGATGAGTGGTGTTGTAGTAATGTTCCCTGAGATGTAACCACTTTATCCATGGTCGTCACTTCCCTGACACATAGTTCCTCAAGTACCCCTCGAATCATTTGTTTACTATCTCGGTCTTCCCATTTGTCTTAGGGTGATAGATAGTACTATATGTCAACTATGTCATGGATAACATGAACAACTCCTGCCAAAATGCATTGAGAAACCTTTTATCTTGGTCACTAATTATGTTCCTCAGAAGACCGTGGATACTGAACACCTCCTTGAAGAATAGTTTTGCTACCTAAGATTTGTTGTACTTTGTAGGAATGGAAAAGAAGTGCACATATTTAGCCAATCTGTCTAGTACCACATAGATATATTCCCTACCCTACACCTTTCACAATCCTATGATAAATTCCATGGATATGTTATCCCACTTCTTCTCCAGAATCGACAATGGTTGAATTAGTCCCATGGGATGCTTGAAATATGACTCATTCTGTTGGAAATTCATGCACTCCCTCACTTGACTAAGTGCATCCCCTTGAGACCTTTCCATGAGAATCTCTCCCTCACCTTCCTGTAGGAATTCAGATACCCTTGGTTCCTTTCCAGTGGTGCGTCATGTACTTCTCTCAAAATATTATCCTTGAGTGTGGATTTATGGACAAGAAAGATCTTGTATTTGTAGTAGATGATGTCATCCACTACCATGTACCTATAATTTTGAATACTTCCATACATCATCTCACAAGAAAAGGTAATCATGGAATATTCCACCAAGAGAATAGACTTCTAGTCTACTAGGATTTTTGTTGTGAAGAAGGCCACAGGTATCCTGGACAAGGCATCAAAAACTATAATCTTATTCCCCTTTACATACTCAATGGAAAAATCATATTCATGCACCTTACTCACCCATTTCTATTGTGTCTCATTCAGGTATCGTTGCTCTAAGAAGTACCTCAAGCTATTGTGGTCATTCCTAACCACAAAAAATCCTCCTACCAAGTATTGTCTGATTTTGGCCAATGCATGCATGATGTGCAACATCTCCTTATCATAGATCGGATAGAGCTTATCAATCTCCCTTGTATTTCTTCTCTCAAAATATATCGAGTGTCGGTTCTGCATTAATACTTCTCCTATCCCATTACCAAATGCATCACACTCCAGGACAAAAGGCTATGTGAAATATGGGATTTCCAACACTGGATAAGTGTTCATCACCCTCTTCATTATGTCAAATTCTACATGTGTGTCATCTGACCATCATAATGCCCCCTTCTTGGTGAGGTATGTGAATGGTGCGGCTAATTGTGAAAAGCCTTTTACAAAGCCTCTATAATAGCTGCATATCTGAAAGAATCCTCACAGATTTGTGAGTGTTCTGTGAGGAGGCTAGTCTAAGATGGTTTGGACATTTTCCTAATGCACCTTTACTCCCTCGACGCCAATCAAGTGCCCCAAATAGAGGATATATTTCAACCTGAACTCACACTTTGTCTCCTTGGAAAAAAACTATTTCTCCTCCATAATGGTGAGAATCTCATCCACATGCTTCAGATATTCCTCCCACATTCTACTATAGATCAAAAAATCGTCAAAGAACACCACTAAAAATTTCCTCAATTGCTTGTTGAAGATATGGTTCATGCATGACTGGAAGTTAGTTGGTGTGTTATTCAACCTGAAGGGAATAACTAAAAAATAATAGTGCCCATAGTGACACCTAAATGGTTTTTAATGAATATCCTCCTCTATGACCCAAATCTGGTGGTATCTTGACCACAAATCAACCTTTGAGAAGTGCACTTCCCCATGCAACTCGTTGATCAACTCATCGATCTTGGGTATTTGGTATCAATTATTTATGGTGTTCTTTTTTAGTTCCCTGGAGTCTATTCACTTCCTCATAGTTCCATCTTTCTTCTTTACCAGTACAACTGACGAGGCAAAAGGATTGGATATAGCCATGATATGTCCCATATCTAGCAACTCCTTTATGGCCTTCTTTATTTCATCCTTGTATCTCTTTGGATTCTTATAGGGAGTGGTGATCATGGGATTTGATCCTTATTCTATCTCAATTACTTGCTCAAATCCTTTGTCTGGTGGCCTCCCTACTGGTAATGGTTCAAACACTCTTTCATGCTTTCCAAGCAATGCCTGGATATCCATAGGATATTGTTGGCATTCCTGTGATGAATTTTCCATGGTGATCAAGCACTTTGTTGCGCAAGACACATCCCCGTGTATAAAACATGCCTCCATGTGCTAGTCAGAAACTATCCTGGGGGCACTTGTCAACATACCTCCTAGGATGACTCATTGTCCACCCTTGTCCTAGAACTCCATCCTCATGTTCTGATAATTCATGTGAATATCTCCTAATGAGTACAACCACTAAACTTCTAGTACCACATCAGTGTCATCTAAATCCACAACATAAAATTCAATGGTCAACGTATAGTTTCCCAATGTTACCTCCAATCCCCTAATTCTTTGAGTGCACGTCATTTTGTACCCATCCGCTACTACCACATTGAATCCCTCAAAATACTCTGTCAGGATTTTTCTTCTGGTGACAAGTGAAACATCAATGAATTTGTGGGTGGCTCCGCCATCAACCAATGTTGTCACCCTCTACCACTGCATAACACCTCTAACCCTGAAG
>JASDQU010216200.1:0-15269 GCA_032191745.1 Picea mariana
AACTTCCAGTTACACAGGCTCCAATCTGTATAATAGAGAACACTTGTTCTCCCTTGCACCACCCTGCCACCCTGGTTTCTCTGGCTGCAACCAGATGGAAGCTACAACTTCCTGTGTTCAAGTTCTCACTTGAACCTCTAAGGACAACAGTCCTCACGAGCACCTCCCAACCTCCCTAGAATATGAATGAATAAATAAACAGTCAACTACGCAGATAAATCAATTCTTACCAAATTTTCTTTGTTCGGTAAATATGGTATTCTTCTAACTGTTTTGCAATTCTTCTCTTCCTTTGTTTGTTCAGCAGGTCTGCTCTGCATCCACTTGTTTTGTCATTCTGCTCTGCTTCAAGTTTTCTTCATCATCTGTTACTCTTCTCTGAGTTTCATCTCACACTGTGCATATTCTCAATGTCACACTACACATTCCATGATATGTCTTTTCTTACAGTTTCATTCATTTTTCATATAGAACAACCAACCACACACCATCTGTCTCATTTTATTTTATACACACATCCATGGCAGTTCCACTTCGCATTTCCTTAGACAAAAGAAAGACAATTGTCCAAGCAACTGAAATGCCAACTGATTGGAAATCATGAGTCTGTTTCGCTAACAGATTCGTAACTGAGGAGTTAACTGTGAGAGAAAACAGTAACCCTCTGATATTTATTCAAATTCACCTGCATCGTTGGATTGGCTTCATGAGATCTTGCATTCATTTCGGCATTTTTGTGACCAAGCTTAGGACCCCTAGCTTCTACCTCCATCTTCCATCGATGTGATCAATGGCTATGACCACACGCTTATGCATAAAGCGCTTTCGTGATTTCTCATTTTGTGAATTTCAACACTATGCTCCGTTGACCCCAAGTCAGCAAAATTTCGATCGCTTGCCACATGTCCTATGATTCGATGGTCCAGATCTGATCTTGATTCAACGGCTGCGATTGAATCACGATTTCGTCATTCTTGTTGCATTGTATTATTTGCCTCTCCATGTTGCGATTCACAAAACTCTGATATGGAGTTAGATCAACGATCCAGATCTGATCTTGATTTAATGACTATGATTGAATCACAATTTTGCATATCGCGATTTCGACATTCTTGTTGCAATGTTTTCTTTACCTCTCCATGTCGCGATTCGCGAAATTCTGATATGTAGTTAGATCAATGGTCCAGATCTGATCTTGATTTGACAGCTCAGATTAAATCGCGATTTCACATATCACAATATCGGGATTCTTGTTGTTAATAATCTTTGACATCTCCAACACTCGATCCACGAAACACCGAAATGGACTGGGATCAACGGTCCAGATTCCATATTGATCTGACAGCTCAGATTAAATCACGATTTCGCATATCGCGATATTGGGATTCCTGTTGCTAATATTACTTGACATATCCAACTCTCGATCCCCGAAACTCCGACATGGACTGGAATCAAAGGTCCAGATTCAACCTTGATCTGACGGCTCAGATTAAATCATGATTTCACATATCGCAATATCGGGATTCCTGTTGTTAATATTACTTGACATCTCCAACTCTCGATCCCCGAAACTCCGACATGGACTGGAATCAACAGTCTAGATTCACCCTTGATCTGAAGGCTTAGATTAAATCATGATTTCGCATGTCGCGATATCGGGATTCCTTTTGTTAATATTACTTGACATCTCCAACTCTCGATCCCTGAAACTCCGACATGGACTGGAATCAACGGTCCAGATTCAAACTTTGATCTGATGACTCAGATTAAATCGCGATTTCAAGAGGTTAGGGAACCCTATTCCTTTGACTCTCTAGTCAGAAAAATGACGATCTATCCCCATGTGTCCTACCCGTAAATGGACGGTCCTCCTTCTTTCAGAATTTTGTACGCCTGCTTCTCCTTGTTGTACTTTAAAAAGCGTGCAGGTTCTCCTTGATCCAATGATGGTCAGGTCCTGTTCTTGGATCTAACGTCTGAGGTCTATCCTCCTCTTCAACGCTCTTCTTGTCTACATTCAAATCTGACGGCCCTCGTTCTTTCAGGAATTTTGAATGAGATCCAACGATTAGAAATGCTTCTCAAACTTTACGGGCCTTCGATCATTCGATCAATGTTGCGTTGCCTTCGATCATTCAATCTTCCTGAACTTATCTTCTATTTTCCTGTCGGTTACAAACTTCCTGTACTCATGCAATCTTCATTGTTATACTTGCCATCAATGACAAGCATTCGTTGTCTGTTAAATATTTGCCAACATAATGTGGGAGGCCAGGAGGTATATTCTTTTACAGATGAATTTTCAGGATACCATCAGATCCAGATTGCTAAGGAAGATCACCACAAGACCACCTTTGAAATAGAATGGGGGTCCTACCAGTATACAATGATTCCATTTGGATTGAAGAATGCCCCAACCATCTTTTCCAGGGTGGTGGTCGAAGCATTCAATTAGTTTCTACATAAATTTCTAGAAGCCTATTTTGATGATTGGACTGTTTTTAGCTTACTGAAAAATCATATTGAATGTCTAAGTCTAATGTTGGATAAATGCAGGCAGTGTCAAATTGCCTTGAATTTGAAGAAATGCATCTTCTTCTCACCATTCGATGTGTTTTTAGGTCATATTGTATTCAAGCAGGGATTGTTGGTAGATCCCTCTAAAATTTCCGTTATAGTTGATCTTCCACCTCCTACTTCAATCAAATACTTATGCACTGTGCTGGGACATACTGGGTATTATAGGAAGTTCATTAAGGGATATGCCCAGATTACAACACCCATGGAGAATATTCTGAAGAAATAATGTCAGTTTAGCTGGACAAAAGAATGCCAGCAGAGCTTCGACACACTGAAACAAAAGATGGTCATTGCGCCCATTATAGTTTTCCTAGATTGGACCAAGGAGTTTCATGTACATGTCGATGCATCTTCTATTGCATTGAGAGTTTTTTTAGCACAACCGGGAACAAGAGACATCGACAACCTGTTAGCTTTTGCTAGCAGGAAGCTATCAACAACAGAGGTCAACTACACCACTACTGAGCAAGAAGGGTTAGCCATGGTGTATGCGCTGCAGAAATTTCACCAGTACTTGTTGGGGAGACACTTTAAAATTCTTTCTCACCACTCTACACTAAAATACCTAGTCAAAAAACCAGTGTTGGGGGGAATAATTTGCAGATGTCTTCTTCTCTTTCAAGAATATGATTTTGAGATCATAGTCAAGCCAGGAAGAATGAACAAGGGTCCTAACCACTTGTCAAGGTTGGAACATGGTGAAGAGATGACCAGTTTGGAGGATGCACTATCGGATGCACAACTACTAGCAATTAGAAACATTGACGACCACTTCATAGAGATAGTCTAGTTCCTGTCAACAGGAATGCCCCCTAGCCAGTACACAATTCCCCGGAAAAAACAACTAGTAGTGCACGTTGCCGACTTTTCACTTATAGCTGGACAACTATACAATATGGGACTTGATGAGATACTAAGAAGATGTGTTATGGAGGCAGAGAGACCATTGATCCTTTCAGAATATCATGAGGGCATCGTAGGAGGACATTACACGGGGAAAGAAACTATGCAGAAGGTTCTGAGAGTTGGCCTTTGGTGGCCTACCTTACACAGAGATGCTAAAGACTATTACAGAGCCTGTGATGTATGACAATGAGTTGGGAAACCTTCCAAAAGAGATGAAATTCCACTAGCACCAAGCTGACCCTACAAGCATTTGAGAAATGGGCCATTGACTTCATGGGACCCATAAACCCACCAGGAAAGTGCACTGGAGAAAGGTACATCATCACTGCGACAAACTACTTGACCAGATGGGCCGAAGCAAAAGAAGTTAAGGACTGTAGTGTAAATATATCTACGTGCTTCATATTTGATGACATCATAACCAGGTTTGGATGCCCAAAGATCCTTATGAGTGATCAAGGCACCCATTTCATAAATAAAATAGTTGAAGCCCTGACTGAGGAATTTGCAGTCCACCATCAGAAGAGCATGCCTTATCATCCTCAAGCAAATGGGATAGTGGAAGAATTCAACAAGATATTGGAGACAGCGCTGATGAAAATTTGTAGTGTGAACAGGGATGACTGGGATTTAAGAGTACCAACAATACTTTGGGCTTATAGAACCACTTGCAAGAAATTAACAATACACCCCCTTCAAGTTGGTGTATGGTCTTGAATTCGTTGTCCCAAAGGAATACCTAGTGCCAAGCCTAAGAATTGTTTCCTTTAAAGATATGGATGACTTTGACGATGTTCAAGAGAGGCTTGCGCAGCTGGTCGAAATCGAAGAAGATAGATTTATTCTAGGATTCCACCAGTAGGTATAGAAAAAAAGAGAGAAGGCCTATCATGACAGGCACATCAAGAGGAAGACATTCAAGAAAGGTGATTTATGAAGCATCCTAGAAAGTTCAGAATGCATTGTCTTGGACCATATGAGATCACTTATGTTACAGAAGGAGGAGTTGTACAATTGAAGACTTTGAAGGGAGAATCGAAGGAGGGATTAGTGAATGGTAGTCGACTGAAGTTGTATTATGAAAACCATCTGCCTCGCAGATCCAATTAAAATCATAAGGAAAAGGGTCTAGGTAACAGGTGCATTTGAAACTGGGTACCAGACACAGAATTTAAAAAAAAAAACAAAAAAACAGTCTGCACAGGGAAGGAGAGGAGGCATAGAGAAGAAAGAAAAGGTTGCATTGCACAGTCTGAAGTTGAATTAAAACAAAAGAATCATATCTGAATTTCCTTGGGATGAGTCATAGGTGAGTGTTGGGGGCCTGTTGTCCCTTGGTTATGGAAGCAAGAAAATATCAAGGAAGAAAAGGAAAAACGAGAACTTCGCAGAAGACACAGTGACTGTTGTTGGGTTGAAGTGAGAAAAATAGAAGAAAATATGGAGAGAAGTCCAAGAAAGAAAGTCGTTGGATGAGGAGATCGATAATGACATATCAGCAAGAAAGAAGGATCGTGGACAACTCAGAAAGAGGAAAAATCCACCGTTATATGCTTGGGAGCACCACAAGAGAAGGAAGGAAAGATAGGTTGGAGAAGCCCTGAAAACACGGGTCAAGTTGACCTAGGGTTTGAGACACCTAGGGTTTTGGTATCTAGTTTTTTGACACCTAGGTTTCGACCTAAGGATGTCGATGAGTGATTGTAATGTATAAATAAGAACCTATATGAGGGAAGAGGGTTGGTTTGAGTTTGTGGGATCTAGTTGTATTGTTTTGACATGAGTGATTATTGTTGTCAGAGAGAGAAGAGCTGAGTACGAGAGCCTTCTGGTATTGTAATATCTTTAGCTGGGTGCGAAGATCAACCCTCCAACTAGGTACGCAGGGAGGGGAGAGATAGAGAGAAGAGGAGAGAAGATCTGCTGACTAAGAGCATAGATCAGAACTGTATGATTCATCTTAAATATATTATAAAGCACATTTTTTTGGAGGTATCCCTAGAGAGAGGGTGAACCATGTATATCTTGTGTCAAGTATGCTTATTGATCTATTCTTTGTCATTGATATAATGTTATTCCATTGCTATGTTAGATCAGATCTATAGTTGTGTGAAGTAGATCTAAGTTGAGAAGTAATATATGCATGTTGTATTGTTCTATTATTATATCAACTTGTCATTTCCCCTGGTTGTATACATCTATGTCCTGCAACCCCCCATAGCTACTTCGGGTGAGAATGCATCTGCTTCGCAGGTGTAGCTGAAAGGGCCAATAGCTAGGTCTTGTTGGTGCACTCTTGGAGATGAACCGTAGGTCTACCCCTATACCAACAATGACTCATTAAAATGTACCAAGATCATCAACTATACACCTCATGTATGTGCCAACTCATCAACTGCTTGTCTCAACCATGTACCCAACATGTACCTTAACCAAAATCCCTCATTAATTTCATCATAAAAATATGATTTGTAACTCTGTAATAGACCCGGTGTATATGATCACATACCTGCAAACCTTCCTTAACTTTCACAACAAGAGACTAGCATTTTCATCAACCTTTTCTTTAGTCTCGCGTGACTAGTTTGGGATTAGTCAACAACCCTAACTTGAAATAATCATAACTATGTACCTGTAATAAATAAAGATCTGAAAATAGTACAAAATGTTATTCGGTTTGTTTTGTGCAATTCCTCCGTGTGTCACTACTTGGAACCTCTCAAAAAAAGAGTTATAGCAAAAATGGCATACCTTGCTAAATTCTGGCTTATTCTAGAGAGTGATCTTGTAGAGTGTGCCCCGCATAGAATATTTGTTGAATGGATATGAAAATGATACATAGAGTACTACCAACTATACTCTAACCAAAACAGTTAGTCTTACTGAATTTTGATCTGTTATGAAGAATTTATGACGTTTTTACCCGAAACACCTGTTTTAGACTAGTTTCAGAACTAGCCACAAACCCTATTTTCCACGGCGTGTAACTCCAAAAATACAATGACCCATAAGCTTAATGTCTTACCATAGATACTTGGATATGTTTCCTCAATGTCCTATCAATTTCACGTTCTGAATCATTCTATAAAAAAAGTTATTGTGAAAATGGTGAGATGACCTGTAAATAACATACCTTAGAAAGCATCATCAAAAGAATTTATCCTCCCTTGAATTCCGGCCTTCTTTTCTTCACCTTCCCTCTAAAATTCGGCTTAGATATCCTTTGGTTACCTTAGTCACATATAGATATTAAATATGCTCAAGTTTGATATAAAATGAGAGAGCCTTGCCTCTTATTTATACTCTCCAAGTAGCTTCCTTAAAAGCATCTTCTAGGTCACTTTGCCCACTTTCCTTATTTTAGGGTTAACCCACTTCTAATTTATCCATTACATTTATTATTTAAATAATTTATTTTGTATTCACTTTNTTGACTACTTTGACCTTTTGGGGCTTCTAGATGACATATGAGGGTCCTCCAACTTTGTAAGGCCATAAATCTCAAACCGTGAGGAATTATGCGACGTTCCACCTACCGCCAGAAATAGCATGACATGTAATATCCATATATAATAGTATTACCTTAAATATATCAAAACTCATACCGTTATCCATCAAACAAACTTGGGTCCATTACCCAAACCTGGGTTCTCCAACTTCTCATGGCCATAACTCTCTAACCGGGAGGAGTTATGTGATGTTCCAGATACCACCGGAATTGGAATGAAATTTACTTTACATATAGAATAGTATTACCATAAAATATATTAATACTCATACCATTATACATGAAACAACCTTGGGTCCATTACCCAAACCTTTTTGCTACCATAATTTCTTCAAGGGTTGACATCAATGCCAACCAACCTTAATCAACAATTTTCTTTGCATAGGGAAAAATAGAGATCACTCTTCTTTTCCTCACACAATTTAGTGCATGGATTGATCCTCTACCACTTTCTTAGTGCTCTGCTTCGCATCTCCTCCTCCACATGTCGCTCAACCTTCTCCAAGATACGATCCTCGTCATTCCTATAGCCATAATATGAATTGGCATCAATTTTCGTGTACACCACATACCTACACCTCCTCTTTTTTCCTCGAGGGGGATTATAAAATATCTCTTTGATGATGAGGAGGAATTTCTTATCCCCGAAGTATCTATAACGAGGTCCCTTTTCGGTGGCACCAGGCACATCAACTTCATTACCTTCCAAGTCTGTCAGATTGGCCCATACTTTGGCATAATTAGGACTACCAATATCTACAATCGGAGCTTCCCAATGCCCCTTTTCCTTGTTCAACAAGAAAGTACCATGGTGGATGTCTTAATTATCACACTATTTCAAGCTCAAGAATGACTTAAAATCCATAATGTGTATTTAATAAAAATTAAGAAGCACATATGGAAAAATAACGGATGATCCATAAGATTTTTCATGATGCCTTATCGCTAAATATTAAGCATTTCCTTAGACTTGAATTTCTCTTCCATGATATCCTCACCTATGTACTTGCTAAGAATCTCATTGTGTTTCTTCTTCTCCACAACCATGCACTCGATCAATTTCTCATCTAGAAGGGGAACATGGGAAACAAACTTTCGCTCTCTTTGTTGGTAGTTTATGTTGTCCTTCTCTCCCATTTATTCCATGAAATCGTTGTTATACAATTATTTTGCACATGATCACCTGATGGCAATCATCTAGAGGTCGGTAGTCTGAGACAATGAATTATGTGACTTTTCACTTGAGCATATACCACCTTCTTTCCTGGTCGTAGGTTGTTCCTTTATAGTCTGTGACCAAAATGGATGACCACTTCTTATCCTTTTGCAAAGGGATGTCAGTCTCATATTGCAATAATGCAGGGTGCAATCGGGTCTACTACTCTCAAATTAGGAATAGTTACAACGAGATGGGATCAAGATCAGATTTCTTGTAATTCAACCTCGAGAATATTGTTATTCTGAGTATATAATATTTATCCACCATATCATCTCTATCATCCTATATATTGAGGGTCTCTCATGGGAAAAGGGGAGGAAAAGATAGAGTAAACTTATAATGTCAGATTGATTACAAAGCTTGGGCAAGGAAATTGGGAGAAGTTTCATCAAGCTATTTGTATGTAAGTTGTAATCGTTTTTCCTTATTAATAGAAGATGCACATGATTTTCCCCTCTAATTGATTGTATATGGTGATCATAATATTCAAAGGGAGTTAATATTTTCATTTATTTGTTATATATTATTATATCTATGTTTTATACATGTTATGTTTGTTGTAGGATAAATGTACCCTGCAAGCGTTACCTCCCTTAGGCTCTTCCTAGACCTAAGATGGAATAGATATGAAAATTGTAGATTTTCCTAGATCTAAATCACACATGAAAACATCTTTGAGATAAGAGGATGAGAAGCATACCCTATGCTTCGACGATTTTCATTGCACTCTCCTTGGTCATTCTCTCCTTTGAAGATATCCTACACTTTCACGAACATGGGTTTTCACACATAGGAAAATGAACAAGCACCTCTAATGAGATAAAACCTAACATGGTTAAAAAAATAGATCTAATAATATATCACAAAGACAAGAAAACATTAACTCCCTTTAAATATTATGATCACCATATATAATCAATTAGATGGGAGAATCAAATGAATCTTCTATTAATAAGAAAACAATATTACAACTTACATACAAATAAATTGATGAAGCTTCTCCCAATTTCCTTGCCCAAGCTCCATAATCAATCTGACATTATAATTTTACTCTATATTTTCCTCCCCTTTTCCCATGAGAGACCCTCAATATATAGGATTATAGAGATGAGAGGGTGGATAACTCTTAGATACTCAGAATAACAAGCTTGTCGAGGTCGAATTACGAGAAATTTGATCTTGATCCCATATCATTGTAAGTGTTCCTAATTTGAGAGTAGCAGACCCGGTCCCGCCCTGCATTCTTGCAATATGTGACTGACCACCCTTTTCAAAAGGACATGGAGTGGCCATCCATTTTGGTTATAAGTTTTAAAGGGACAACCTGGGAGTGAGAAAAAATATGGTATATGCTCAAGTGAAAAGTGACATAATTCACTGTCTCAGACTACTGACCTCTAGATGATGCCCATTAGGTGATCATGTGGTAAATAATTGTGTTACAGACCTCATGGAAGAAGTTCAAAGGATATTTCCAAGAGAAATATTTTCCCAAGAATTATTATGAAAGGAAGATGAAAGATTTCTTTGACCTCGAGTTCGGAAGCATGACAATGGATGAATATGAGAATAGGCTATTTGAATTGTTCAAGTATGTGGACTTCATAAAGGGTGAGAAGGTAAAAATACAAAGGTTTCTAAATAGGTTACCTTCTTTCTATAGTCACTAGTACATATGGGCCCAAAATGCAACGAAGTATTTCCATGTTTCTATAATTCATGGAAAAATACATTAAAAATTTGTCTTTCTTTTAATTTGTTTTTGTTTGGCCATGACGTTCGTCGATATAGAGACAGATTCATAAAACCGTCTATATATCCACAAATTTTCGTCGCTATATTGATACTTGTGCCATGTGTGAAAACCACACCTGCATGCAATGGGTATTGACTTTTTTTGAGGTCAAATCATTTATTTTCGTCTCTATATCGACGAGAATCGATCTATAAATACATGTCCTTAAGACAAATTTCAAAAAATTTGCTATAGTTGCGACAATTTTGTTGGTGATTGTTTGAGCCCTAATTTTTTCTGTCATTTACTAGTTTGACACATCTAATTCTTGATCTACATAGCTCGGATTTTAGAATTTCAAGGTTAGTATTTTTAATTTTTCTGTCTCTATTAATATAAATTTATGTTAAGAAATTTTGATTTCAAAATTTTTTAACATGAATGTTTTAACCATTTTTATTTTATTTTTTTAAATTTAGATTGCTACATATATTTCATGTGATTGAACATCAAAGCATATGAATTATTAATTTTTTTTTTTAATAATTTTTTCAAAATTTAGCATTACAACATATATTTCGTGTGATTGGACCTCGAAGTATATGAAGTTTTAATTTTAATTTTTTTTCAATGTTTTAACAAAATTTAATTTTTTAATTGTTTAATTGGTTCTTATAGTAAATTACCGTGTCAAATTAATATATACTATGAATGAAAATGCAAGGAGGATTTCTCAGTTTAGAGCGGCATTAGAGGTGAAGGGTGATGGAAAATGTTATTTCCCTTGCAATAATTGCAGGGGCCTTGCAAACAAGAAAATTTTTAATAACAACAATTGAAAAACATTGTAAGGAGAAGGGGCACGCTGAAGGGGGGTTATGAATATCATCCCTTGGTAAGACATTATTCAATATATAATCTATTCTTTGTAATAATGATCATGGCATGTATTTGTCAAATGTTTTATCGTTTTAGTATATGTTCTATACACACTAATTTTAATACATTGTTTGTAAATATAACGACAATGCCCCCAAAATGTCGACCTCCAAAGAGTTATTTTACAAGTAGTAGTAGAAATACTACTTTACAAGGTGAAGAACATGAAGATCAGAATATTGGAGATCGAGTTCTTAATGATGATATGGACGAAGATAATGTTATTGATACAAATCAGGAAGATGAGATACATAGATTGATCCAAGACACATTTGCTCCAATGGATGAGGACAACTAGGATGATATTCATTATGTTGATCCTCTAATAGAGAAGTCATGACAACCTCTTTATGAAGGATCAACAACAAATATTCTATATGTTATATTTTTGTTGGTGAACTTGAAGGTTTTAAATGGTTTATCAAACACATGTCTCACACAGATCCTAAGGTATGTAATGTATTATTTATGTCATGCTGACATGTACATAAAGGTTGACTATGTTTCTATATTGTTATTGTTAATTGATTCATAAAGTAGGGATGCAATATTTATGATTAATATTATTTACATTGACTTATTTTTTTGAATGGTGTAGATTGTTAGGTGAATTTCTATTACCACCGTCAAATATTTTACCATGCACATATCGAGAAATATCTTTGATTATGAAATAAATTGGAATGGATTATCAAGATATTGATTCATTTCCTAATGATCATATCATATACTATGGAAAATATGCATCAGAAAATAAATGTCGACAATGTCAAATAAGTAGATATCGAATTGATCAAGCAACAAAAAATATTCCTAGCAAAGTTCTTTGTTATATTCCCTCAATTCCACGTTTTTAATAGTTGTTCAGGTGCCAAAGTATAACACAGTTTATGGATTTCCATGCAAAGAACATAAGTGAAAATGATGTTCTTCGAATTCCTACAGATGGTTCTACATTGAAGAACATTGAAGAAAAATGACCAATTTTTAAAGAAGAACCTCGTAATGTTATACTTTCATTGGTAGTTGATGGTGTCAATCCATTTGGAGAGCTTCATTCTACTTACTCAATGTGGCCTGTTTTTGTTAGAAAATATAACCTTCCTCCTTGGATGTCAATAAAGAGAGAGCACACAATGTTGGTAATGATTGTTCCAAGTATTTAATTAGCTTGTCTTTATTTGCTTGAAAGTATGACATAATATTTCATTTCTTTGTTATGTTCATGATAATTATATATTTTATATATAAGGACATATAACTAAATATAATCAATGTATGTTGAACCAATTAGGTAAGTACCAAGATAAATATATGAATGTATATATTGAGCCTCTTATCGATGAGCTGTTGAAGTTATGGGATGCATCACTATGTATGACATCTCTAGACCAATAGGGGAAAAACAATTTCAATTTCATGGAATACTTGCATGGACAATTCATGATGCTCCCGGGTTAACACATTTTTGTCATATGTAACTTTCCATTGCGCTTGAATATTATATAATTTTTTGAAAATATCATGCATTTTTTAAAATTGTAATCCTAGTTTGCTACATTAATTCATATATCTTGCAGGTCTTCAAACAAAGTGTAAATTTGCATGTCCATTTTGTGTTATTAGGATAAAATCTCGTCGTTCAAGAAGTTTAGGAAAGGAGGTGTTTGATGAGTATAGGCACTTTCTTCCTAACAACTATATTTATCGAACTACTGACCAAAAAAAAAATCAATGGTAAAAAAGAGAATGGAAAAAAACCACGAAGAATGACACCTCACGTATGGAAGTCGGAATATAATAGAAATCATCAATGTATGCAAATTATTTATGTACCATAATATTATAAATATTATGATTTTTTTTCATTGAGTTGTGTTCAACATGGTAACTAGTTATATTAATTAATTAGTGTTAATGTGATTTCATTTATGTTTCATGAATATCGTTAAGACATGGATGGGATTCTACGAGGAATGAAAAGTTACCCTGTGCAATTCAATAGGTTTCCCTACTAGGAGCACCTACAAATAGTTCATCTTTTTCATACAATGCATATCGAGAAGAATATGACATAATTGTTATAGAGAATCTTAGATAGAAGGAATGACAAAGAAAGAATTGGAAAGATTTGTAGTGACATCTAGGAAGCTAATCACACATTTCAAAGTGTGATTATTAATTCTAATCGTGATGGTCAAGAACAAAATATTAGTATTCCATGGTTATTGACAAAGAAACACAACAATGTTGTAAAAGAGGTCATTCATAAAATTAGGTTTCCAACGGGGTTTTCGTCGAACATACAAAATATCTTAATGAAAAAAGGTGATTTTGGTGGGGTTAAAACACATGAATGGCATACATTCATTAAGGTAATTATTGGGTATATTAACATATTGGTATACATCTTTTTAGTAATTGTTTTCTCTAATTTGGAAATAAATATTAATGATTTTCTTTTTGTTACAGTATGTTCTATCTCTATCTCTCCCAGACAGCTTTGAAAACAACATAAAACAAGTTATATATTATCTTGGAAAATACATGAGGTTAGTAATGCATTTTTATGTGGAAAACATTTCTTCAGTTCTTTGTAGAAGAACTTATTGGTATATTGTATTCTATCTGCTATTTTGTATATGCCTTGATATTATTCAAACATGTTATTTTACTTGCACTATTTGTAGGTGGTTTTATCTAAAGGTATTGGAAGAGAGAAATTCCCCGACTAATGTGTGAAATGCAGAAGTATCTACCTCCAACATTTTTCAATGCACAAGAACACTACCTCATACACCAAGTTGAGGAGATTGAATTATGTGGACCAATACACACAAGGTCGATGTGGATGGTAGAGAGGCAATTGAAGTCATTGAAGGATTTTGTTAGACAAATAACACGTCCTGAGGGTTCTATGGTGGAGTATTATATGGTATATCAATGCATGGTGTATATTAGTCAATATCTTCCTAAATTAGCAGAAAATATGAATGTGCCTTGCATTTGGCATCTCAACTCCATCAACAAATTTGAAGTGGAGTTCCTATTGGGGAAAGGTATAATGAGGACCGTGAAAGGTAATTAGATGTTGTAGATTTAATATATTATACATTTAATTTCTCAATTTTATATTATCATACTCATTCATTTATTTTTGTTCCATCAACTATATTAAAATTTGCCAATGATAGCTAATTATTGATATTCAATTGTTATCTTTTCATATAGTTGGATGAGAGTGGGATTCTATACATTTATACATTGCAAACAATCTTGATTGGATGGAGTATTGGATAGAACGATGTGAAGAATACTATGGTAGGTTATCATGGGAAGGGGTCAGTAAGATGATTAAAATAGTGCATCATTGTCGACATGAATTTCTTAATCTTACACAAAGGGAAATTGATTTAGCCTTCGGTTTAAAAGATAAAAAGGCAAGTATATTCACCCACATTTTTATATTTATTTCCCATTATATCAATGTATTTGGATTTTTTATTTTTTGAAATATATATTTACTAAGTCCATATTATATGGCGTTTACTAATGTACAATGCAGTTTTTACTTGTTGTCCATGTTGCAGTTGAAACATCACAAGGCTATGTGGTGTAATGGCCGTAAATTTCATATCAAAAAGTTGGATGATAAGATGAAAGCCTCAAATTATGGGATAATTGTAGTGTTTAAGGTCACTAATGTTTCCTCTAGAAGTGACACGAATCGAGAAGAAACTGAAAATAGGTACTATGGGTATTTGGAGGATATAATTCAATGTGATTTTAATTCCTTTAAAATAGTTTTGTTTGAGGTCAAGTGGTACAGGATATAGATGCATGAATGTGATACTGAAAGAATTTTCATGCAGACGTCACCTGGGCATGTTCGCGATCACCAGGACCTTCCCTGACTTTGGCCCGAAGAGCATAAATGCTCCTCTAATTCCATGACGGAAATTCTTTACCCACAGTAACTCTCCACTGATCTCCCTTACCAATCGGGAAATCGTAATTCGCGAGTTCGAACAACGTAGAACTCACACCTCTGGGACCTCCGATCCCCGAATGCTGATGCCACCTGTCCTCCACTCTAGGCTTAACCTTGTCGAGAAATCGCGTATCGGGTTTTCGCGATTTCCATGGTCGATGTTCTCGGGACTTTCCAAACCCCGAACTCTGATAGCCTGACACCTGTCGATCTCCAAATGCTATCCCATGGGGCCCGTCGCAATTCAGAGTTTCGTGGTTCCTCCGGCAGAAATTCTTACAACAACAGAAACCCCGAAAAGCCGATCCCCGACTCTCCAAAATCTCGTGCCATGTGTCCCCGCGGTGATCAATGGCTCCAGTTACGTCGGGAAATCACTAAACACGATTTC